>PVJN01031559.1:0-24781 GCA_004026805.1 Lasiurus borealis
GAGCCTGCGAGGGCCAAGCCCCTTGCACAGATTTCATGCATCGGGCCTCTAGTTGATAACAAACTACACATAGTTGATGTACACAATTTGATGAGTTTTTATTTGTCAACTTTATTGACATATAATTGACAGATAACATTAAGTTTAAGGTGTACAAACTAATGACTTATATATATTGTAAAAATATCCCCATAATACCTTTAGTTAACATCTGTCACCTCTTTTTTTTTTTTTTTAATAATAGCCATTCTAACATTTGTGAGGTGATAGCTCGTTGTAGTTTGGATTTGGATTTGCTTGATGATTGGCGATGAGTTCATGTACTATTGGCTATTTAAATATATTCTTTGAAAAATATCTAGTAAGGAAGGTCCTTTGCCATTTTTCAATCTGATTTTATTTTGTCTCTCTCTCTCTCTTTCTCTCTTTCTCTCTCTCTCTCTCTCTCTATCTATCTATCTATATATATATATACTTCTCAATAGCCAAAATAAAATCATATATATATATATATATATATATATATATATATATATATATATATTTTTTTTTTTGGGGGGGGGGTATTAACCTGTCATTAATGATATAAATTGCAAATATTTTTCTCCCATTCTTTATTTTTAATTTGTGGTTAATCCTCACCCAAGGATATTTTTTCATTGATGTATAGAGAGGATAAAAGGGAGAGGAGAGACAGAGAGAAACATCAATGTGAGAGAGACTCACTGGTTGGTTGCCTCCCTCACATGTCCTGACCAGGCCCAGGGATCAAGCCTGTAACCGAGGTAAGTGCCCGTGAAGAGAATTAACCTGAGACCTTTCCACAGGCAGACACTCTACACACTGAACCAAACTGGCAGGGCTTTCTCCCATACTTGAGACTGCCTTGTCATTTAGTGGATGATTTCTTTTGGTGTACAGAAGCATTTTAGTATGATGTAATCCCACTTATTTATTATTCTTTTGCTGCCTTTGCTTTGGTGTCATATTCATGAAGCATCGGTAAGACTAACTTCAAGAAGCTTCTTTCCTATTGTTTTGAATAGGAGTTTTATGATTTCAAGTCTAAAATTTAAGTATTTGACCATCTATGTATATGAAAGTCAAGCGACCAGAACAATTGGTCGCTATGACATGCACTGTGGCCAGCAACTGGCCTCATCTCGACCCTTGTATTTATATGACATCCATCAATCATAATGTCTTTTTCTTTTATAATTTTATTCATTTAGGTCAGCTTTTTTTCCGTTGGCTACTCTAGATAAAAATTGGTCTATTTTTATCTTTTCAGAGAACCAATTCTTAGTTTATTAATATTTTCTATTGTTTTTCTAGTCTGTACTTCATTTGTCTCTGCTCCAATCTTTATTATTTTCTTCCTTCTGCTAACTTTGGCACACTGACATTAAATAAATTTTTTCTTCATTTATATTTTTTAATATTGCAGAATATAGCTGTACATCTTCCTCCTAGGTTTGCATAGGTCAACCTGAACAGATTATTATTATTGCCACAAAAGTCTTGTATAAACATATGATTTGGGGACTTAATATATTCCCTCTTAAACAATATAGATAAAAACAGGTTAAAATCTGTTTCAGGGGGTTATTTGATGGAAAATAGATTTTTTTATACAGGTAAAAATGTATCTTATTGGATATTTATGGGGAAAAAATGAAATTGCCTATATAGTTTGTTCTTTGTGATGCTGATATGTAGAGGTTCAGAGATATTATTTTTATCCATCTTTTACCCGGCCACTTAGTGATTCCACCTCCTTCTCCCTAACCAGCCACTATTCTAAGAGACTTCAATAAATAAACTTTAATGTAATATCCTCAACCTGTTATATTCTAGGTAAACTATACTAACAACCCGTGCCACATAAAGTTTTAATAATAGAACTAGAAAAGAAAGGTCAATAATGAAATCTGCAATGTTTTTTAGCTGACACTCATATTGTTCCTGTGGTGGGTGCCCTTCCATACTTTGAATTATCATTCATCGTACATTTATGGGTTCCCTAACAGATCATAAGCACCCCGCAAGGAAGGACTGCTGGATCTTTCATTTCTATCACAAAGCCTGACATACAGAAGGACTCAATAAATGTTTAGGTAACCTGAGAGACAGGACAAAGGAAAATGCACCCCACTCATGCTGAGGGCAGGGGCCGAATGGACTGAACTGTGGTACTGACTCTAGAATTAGAATCATCTCCGCTTGCCGGGTCAGTGTGGCTCAGTAGTTGAGTATTGACCTATGGACCAGGAGGGTTCAATTCCCAGTCAGGGCACATGCCAATCAATGATTCTCTCTCACCATTGATGTTTCTACCTCTCTATCCCTCCCTCTCCTGTCCTTTCTGAAATCAATTAAAAAACATTTCTTTTTAAAGAATCACCTCCTCTTGCTCAGCCATGGAACTAGGTCTGAAACCAAGGTTGCTTTGAAAGAGTTTAAAAGGCATTACTTAACTTTATCGGGTAGTAGATTTTCTGGATTAGAACCATATTTTTCATCTCATTCTTGTATGAAAAATATTTTTCAGTTGATAATGTAATTGGACATAACCCAACTGAATTCTTTGGTGTTTATAGAATGTAGTTTGTTGTCATTTAGTTTATGCCACAATATTATGTTTCAATGTGATTCCTGAACATGGAAGGTACTGTCGAATGATTTTTTTATGATATCACCCCCATGACATGGTGAAGAAAGAATGTTTGTGGTTGAACACATCATGTCTTTAAGCGCAGACTTTGAAGACAGGTTCAACCCTCTTATTGGGAGAAGTGTTTCCCCGTGGTGAGATCCTGACCTTAACCTCTGGAGAGGACTGGCATCGCCTGCCCACTTTGTTGTCATTTCTGATGTCCTCTGTGGCTAAAAGGAAAATTCAGTGTCACTAAGTGATTTTTGCTTTTATGGACCCTATCGTAAAGCCACTCATTTTGAGGTCTCATAGGAAAACACTATTTGCAAAGCCCTTTTTATTGGTTACCCAGCCCCTCTCTCTACACCTCATCCATCCTCAGAACCTAGGGAAGGAAGCAGGACAAATGCATGTTGAGAAAGAAGGTGTGGATTTTTTCTACACTAGAGAAAAAAAAAAGAGAGATGAATATTCACCTTACATGATGGTGAGGTGTTTGAAGAGAAAAGAGAAATGTAGGCAGACTTGTTTATTTTTCAGTTCACTCTTCTGGGATATTAAAACTAGGGAGGGAGGGGAAATGGTAGATCATCTGAGGGAAAACTGAAGTAAAGGGGCTTATGCTCCATTTTCCAACCAGAACTTTGGGAGAAGGCTGCTCAGAAGGGTTTCCAGAGTAACCAGGGAGCCTGCAGGGCGACTACCACCGTAGAAAAAAGTGTGCTCATCAGCCAGGGCACAGAACACGGAGCTGTGGCGCTCAGAAGTGGATGGTGTAATTAGGCAGAAAGTAGGCCTGGTTATTCTTTTCGAGCTTTTGTGTGTCACAGAAAGGATCCAGAGGCAGAAAGCCCTGAGCAAAGGGCTTACAAGTCTCCACAGAAGCCTCTGTGAGGAGACCCAGTGCTCAGAAGTGGGGGGCGGGGGGGGGGGGAAGCTGGGACAGGCCACCCTGAGGGCAAAGCTCAGACTAACCAGCATCAGGAGCGGCAGTCACCCAAAAATGGCCACCTCGGTGAACAGAGGGCTTAGAACAAGTGACAATTTTACCTCGTACTTTGGAGCAAAGACAAGTGAAGATGCAAATAAAAACTCACTGGATTGAGACCTTTCCCTCCTTTGCTAAAAGGGCATGTGATTTTTTCTGCATTCACCTGGATACCGCCTTGTGGAAGTGTTGTATGGATGTGTCCCTGTGCATTTATAGTTCATATTTATGTGCACAAATGTGATGTACTAGTATATGAAGGTGGGAAGGTAGTATGGACTACAATCCAAATGACAGCCTGTATCTGAAGTAGATGAGGTGAGTGGATAATTGCTGTTCAAACACTGGAAGAATGACAGACACTGTAAATGGACAAGAATAAGTACTCTTTTCTTCTACTTCTCAGTTCAGTGGTGTGGAAGAAAGATTAGACTTATTCTAGAAAATAGAAAAGCAACATTTTCCTTCCAGATATGAGTACAGTGGTACCTCGAGATACGAGTGCCCTGACATACGAGATTTTTGAGATACGAGACTTCGAGCGGGCGATTTTTGCTTTGAAATACGAGCAACATTTGAGATAGGAGTAATCTCGCAGATCAGCCGGCTGCACACGACCCACCAGTTTACATCGACTAGAGCATCTCATAGTTTCCCACGCCTCAAGGTTACGGAACAAATTATCTCATATCTCGAGGTACCACTGTACTTATTAGTTGTCACCACACTATCCTGAAGTGAAATACAGTCAATTTTAGGCAAGAGGAGTAACATTATATTAACACTAGAGGCCCGGTGCTTGAGATTTGTGCACTGGGTGGGGGGTAGGGAGATTCTCAGCCAGGCCTGTGCCCTCTTACAGTCCGGGAGCCTGTTACTGATTGCCCTGCAGAGGGAGGCCTCACCCACCCATCACAGCACTGCCACCTGGTAGCCTGGGCCTCCCTCTTTGGGGCGATTGATCGTGGGGCTCCACGATCAATCGCCCCAAAGAGTTAGGCCCTGCCCACCTGCCAGGGCTCCAAGATGGATTGCTCTCACAGAGGGAGGCCCAGGCTACCCTCCACAGCCCACCGGCCAGTGGCCCGGGCCTCCCTCTGTGGGGCAATGATGGGGCAATGGTGGGAGCCCCTGACCAATTGCATGGCACCCGCCTTGGCTGGCCTGGCGCCAGTGGGTGACATAGCATGGTTGTCCGGACAGTCATCCCGCTGTTGGGCCATTTGGTCGATTTGCACACTATGCTTTTATTATGATAGATTGCTAAATGTGCCCTTTTATAAAAACGGAACCCATTTTGATTGGCACGTCCATTCCATTTTCTTTGATGGTGCTTATGTTCTCTCTACAGCAGTGGTTCTCAACCTTCCTAAGGTTGCGACCCTTGCATACAGTTCTTCATGGGGTGGCGACCCCCAACCATGAAATGTCGCTACTGTGATGCATCGTGATGTCAATATCTGCATTTTCCCATGGTCTTTGGCGACCCCTGTGAAAGGGTCCTGCGACCCCCAAAGGGGTCGCGACCCACAGGTTGAGAACCGCTGCTCTACAGGAATAGTCACTGGTGTCTGAGAAGGAGCGAAGGGCACTTCTGTGGGAGGGAGCTTTGTTTTGCTGCCTGTGCTTTTGTGGATCCAGATTAGCTCACCGACTTTGATTTTCCTGAAGGATCTACGGCACAAGTTGAAAGAGACACGTTGAATAAGACAAGGTCCTTTTGCTAAGGATTTTACACCTTCTTAGGGGAAACCTGACACACGCAGATAAATCTTTAAAGTCAAAACAGTAAGGCTGGCCACAGCCACGGCCATGGGAGTGAGCAAAAGAAGGAGACGCCTCAGGCAAAGGAGATTGAGTCTCACCGAATTTATTTTCATTTAAGTTACATCCCAAGCGCTGTACCTATCCATCACGGGGGGAATGTGCTCAAGGAGGACTTCTGAGGCCAGGTGATTTTTCAAACGCTTTCAAAGAATCAGTAAAAAAGTCAGTTTTTGTTTCACAGAATAGCTACATAGAGAATTTAGGTTTTCTCATATGGGATCCTACATGCTCCAGAATAAATGGGTTTTCTTTTGACTTTGATTTCCTTCTCTCTCCTTTCTACGGCTGCTGACCTACGCAGACCGCCCCTAAGTTACATCTGACTCACAAGGCCTCTGGGTGAATTCTGTAAAAGGACCAGCATCAAAGTCATCATCTTCTCTCAAAGGAGAGGGCGCATGCTGGCCTGGGACCACACTCCCGGGCTGGCTGGACTTCTGACCCCAGGATTCCCATGTTTCATACAACTCTTATTTTTGGAACAGGGTGTGGCTATTTGAAAAGCAGGCCCGGGTCTTTCTAGGAGCTGTAACGCGCGGCGTTGCTTTTCCTGTGAGAGAGTGAGCTGACCCTCTTGGGAATGCGGTGGGAATCATAACCACCGTGTGAGAACTAATCCACTTAAAGGTCTCATTCTGAAAAGATGCGCGTCGCAGTAGTTAAAGAATATAATTTTCACAGCTGAAAGCATACAAGGGTATTTTTAAGAGATTAGACACTGTATTTTCTCAGAACATAGTTTCCCTATGATTTCATAGCCTTGCCCTCAGAGAAGGGAAGAAAAAAAAAATGTTTGTCTTTGTCTCTTCTTCTTCTTGCTCTTGTGATCAGACTCGGGGACCTTGGGGAGATTAAAAAAAGTTTTAAAGATGTTCCATCTACCCTCCCACCCCCCATTTACAGTAGGTAGTGCTCCGTAACTGGACTTGATGCCTTGGCCCAAAGCCCAGTGGACATACATTTCAGGGCCAGAGGACAGCGTGTCTCCGTAAGTTGCTAGAAATAACTCTCCGTGGCTTCTTCGGGGAGACGTAAGAGGCTTTCACACGAGGCCAGGAGGTTACTGGATCTCCACGAGGCTCCTTCCGGCTGCGTGCCACGAATATTATTCTGTCAACACCAACGTCATCTGATGGAATCACTCCCAGCAGCTTTACAGCTGTCTGACAACATGTGACAGCGACCGAGAAACACATCCTGGCACCGCTGGGGATGCTCCCCTGGGCCGATTGAAGTCTACAGAGTGTGGGAAATAAGTGGAATAACAGCATCACGATTTCCATGGAGAAGGCCTATAAAATAAGTATTGAGGTTTTTTGTTTTTTTTCTCTCAAAGGCCGGGGTTGATTTTTTTTGATTTTTTTTTTTATGTCACCCACACCCCTCTCCCCACTGCCTAGATAGCCCCGGTGGCTATAAATAAGTCGCAGGAAAATTACTTCTCTACTGTTTCACAGTGCTTTTCTTATCTGCCCGCCCCAGCTGTCACATATCCAAAAGCTCTTATTTGAGATGTCTCTGGCTGGAAATATGGCTGCTTCTGTTCTTCGGTGGCTAAAGCACATTAGCCTATTATGTCGCTCACTTAATTCATTTCTTCTCTTTTACTTTCGTCCCTTTTCAATGTCTGGTTATCTCTCAACCATACCCAAATAGATCTTTAGCGTCTCCTATATTGTTCCTCCAGCTGCTATTAAGATTTAGCCAGGAGGAAAAAATTATTAAGTTTCACATTTTAAGTGATAGATCTGACCTTCACAAGTTACTCATTAGATTCCAGTATGACTCAGGTTAACCCGCAAAAAATGCTGACCCTTTTCAATATTACTTATAAATCTCCGAGGACATTGTTGGGGCTCTTAGAATAATACTAAGCCGTAAATACTTCCCCAAATTCTTCTCCACGCTGTTCTGTTTGCTTTCTTCATAAAAAAGATGTTCTCAAAATGCACCTAAGAAGTAAAATATTGCTTAGAAAAAACACAGTAGTATCCGCATGGACACTCATACGATTAAAGACTTTGGATGCAGTTCAATTCTATATGCCTATATTTCTTTTAAAAATGATCATAGATCAGTTTTCACTTTAGTTAATGCTATTTATTTTGTCTGAGAGATTTTATCCCATTTTCTGAAAAACTAGGACTCTTGGATATCTAGCACACTTTGATGACATCTTCGAGTAAATTAAAATCATTTTTAACATTATTTTCCATACACAAACAAACAACACTGAAAGCCATTGTGAAAAATGCCACAACTCTGACAAAAATGTATTATGAAATTGTTTTTCATAACTCCCCAAAGACTGCAACAAATTCCATAATGCCAGACAGGAAAAAAAAAAAAAAAAAAAAAGGAAGCCCAGAAATTATTTTGAGGATTTGATCAAAGCAGACATTCAGTTGGGCTAATTTAAGCCACATTTCTCACCTTTTCCACAGTAGTACTATTCTGCAGTTGAATTTGTTTTCCCTCAGAACTGGAGGAATAATTATTTCACTGCAACGCTTTCCCTTCTCTAGCTCAACTACGGATTGTTTGCAACACCTAACTCTTACTTCTTGATTATCTCAGTGCTGTGTTGTGATTGATTCAAAATTACTTCTTCCTTTCTTTTCACAACTGTGTCAGACAGCATAAATATCTAACCAAGTGTTTTTCAAATATTGTAATTGCTGCTTTTACTAAAGAGGGGCCTGTTAATACTGGAGGAAGACATTGGATCAGTTCTGAAAGTGAGGAAGGAACCCAGGGGATTGGGCTGGGGTTCGAGAGGCAGAGAATGGAATTTTTCTTTATTTGCAGGAAGGAGTCTTGGTTTAAAACTAATGAGAGAAGTTATAGAAATGTATTGTACAAGGTTGGGTGAATCAAATTCAATTAAATTTCATACTAAAGGTAACGGAACCTACTGGAAGGTCCCTATTAAAGGGATAGAAAGGAAAAGTTAACAGATGGTTTTTATGAGACAAAAGAATGGGTAGCACTTTCAAGCCTATCTCACCTAACAAAAGAGAAACATGCAAATTAACCATCACTCCGCTACACCCACAGCCAATCAGAGTGAGTATGCAAATTAACCCAACAAAGATGGAGGTTAATTTGCATATGCAGGCACGGAGTGGCCTGGAGGGGTGTTATGCCTGCTATGAGGGGAAGGGGGGCAGCGGAGGGAGCTACAGGAGCGGAGCTGTGGACAGAAGCGAGGACTTGCTGGCTCTCGCGCAGGCTGGGAGCAGGGACTTGCCAGCTCCTGGACAGCCAGGAGCAGGGACTAGGACCTGGCACGGCACATGCTGCCTTCCAGGCAGCTGGGGAGTGGGAACTTGCCAGATCCTGGGGCTGGGAGTGAAGCCAGGGGAAGGAAGGCCTATTCTTGCATTAATATCGTGCACCGGGCCTCTACTGAAAATATAAAGATGCACATCAAAATGACGTTAGAGCACAGTACTCAGTTTATTCTTAGAGAGATGGTCTATGTTTTTTTGTGTTCTTTTTTTTTTGTAAGGCAGTGGAATCTTAACATTAGTATTGTTTATCTTATTAGCATTGATTGTTTGAAGAGCCAAGGGTTGTAATGAACTAGAAAATAGGTATAATTATAAAAATTTAAAAACTTGAAAAAAAAACATGTAATATTAGATTAAGGGAAAGTATTAAAGTTCTAATTTTAAAACATAAATTTTCTAGCTCTCGTCATTGGAAAGAGTCCAGAAATAATCATGCTCCTTATAAAAATCACACCCAGGTTTTATTTCTAATTATCATTCACATGGAAGGAAATGGCGATTATAGAGAGAGAAGCAAGGAAGCTGGGTGTGGGAAGGTGTTAACTGAGCCTTTTATATCATAAGCGACATATATTCTAAGAAAGAACTTCTTCGAGGTCTTACACATAGCCAGCCTGAAGTGTCTCCCCATAGTGCTAACTGGGAGAGGGTAAGCTTCAATAATAACACCACCACAATTATAACTCACTGAAACCCATTACATAAATATGTATCACTGAATAAATAGTAATATTAAGAAAAGAGAACATAAATCAAAAAACTCATTTGTTACCATTAAATATAAATAATATACCAATTCCTTACTTTGAAAATTGGTAATTAAAAGATAGGACAAAACATCCCGTGTTTCCAATAAAAACTATATATTCAGGTGTGTTTTTTTAAGTGAGCCTAGTGATAAGAGAAAGCTTTTATTTAATTACAGATGCATAATAAGTGTAAAACAACAACAGAATTATAACATCACCATTTTGCTAATCTTACTGAAACAGCTGAGGAAAGAAACTTCGTTGGATGCTAACACATTTTGGTGAAATGTTGGAAAACAGAATATGCACATAATTCAGAGTATCTCTCATTTGTGGTAGAAAGGTCTGACTGTAACAAAATTAATCTAGTGGCACAATTTAATAGTGAATGACCCAGACATTCAGTAAATGACATGCCACAAGAAATACCAATTTCACCTTGAACTACTTTTTGCCAAAAGTGTTAAAGTTGTATCTAATCATGTTAGCTTTAACTTTTAGTTTATAGAAAATGCAAAGGATAGAGAAGTACATAAATTACATCATAAAAACACAATTCAACAAATGTAGAATATAAGACCTTCTAAACAACTTATGGCCCAATATCTTTTTTTCCCATTTTCTATGTTTTAATTTTTTCCAATTTTTTTATTGATTAAGGTATTACATGTGTACCTGTCTTCCCATTACCCCCCTCCTCCATCTCACTCCCATACATGCCCTCCCCCCCACGGTGTCTTGCATCCACTGGTTATACTTATATGCATGCATACGTGTCCTTTGGTTGATCTCTCTTATCTCCCCCAACCCCGCCCAAACTTCCCGCTGTAATTTGACAGTCTGTTTGATGCTTTACTGCCTCTGTATCTATCTTTTTGTTCATCGGATTATAATGTTCTTTATTATCCATAAATGAGTGAGATCATGTGGAATTTTTCTTTCATTGACTGGCTTATTTCACTTAGCATAATGCTGTCTTTTAAAAGTTAACAGCCTGGGCAGAAAAAAAAAGGGGAGCTACACCTGATTTTGAAAGACTTAGAAGACATAAACACATGTATTGAGGGCATTTTGATTGAAAACTACCTTTGAAAATATCAGGAAACTTGGGAAATTTTAATATGAACAGGGTATCTGATGCTATCAGGAAATTATTATTGAATTTCTTAGGTATGATAATGTTATTGTGATTGTATATTCTTCATACTGAAGAATTTAAAGAAAAGTGTCCTGAGATCTATAAATTATTTTCAATACGACAGCCAAAATGATATAAATAATGATGTAATTATATATTTACATGTAGAGTACAGATCTAAATTAACATAAAAGGCATACCATTAACAACTGTTGAATATGCATGGTGAGTATATGCACTTTTTGTACTACATGTTTTATTTTTCCGTATGTTTTAAAATTGTTAGAAGAGTTTTTGTCTTTTCAGCCGAAACAGGTTTGGCTCAGTGGATGGAGCATCGGCCTGCAGACTGAAGGGTCCCAGGTTCGATTCCGGTCAAGGGCATGTATCTTGGTTGTGGGCACATCCCCAGTGGGGGGTGTGCAGAAAGTGGATGATCAATGTCTCTCTCTCATTGATGTTTCTAACTCTCTATCCCTCTCCCTTCCTCTCTGTAAAAAATCAATAAAATAAATAAAATAAAAAAAGAATAGTTTTTGTCTTTTCAGAATGTGTATAGTCATAAAGACCCAGAAGGTCCAATAAAAGGTTCACTCACTTCATTCCCTCAAAGCCTTTCCATTCGAGATTCAAATAGCCTGCTTCTATGATGGAAGTTCAAAGAGATAAAAATGGACTTAGTCAAACCAGTTGTTCTAAAGACTCTATTATTGCAAACACTGCATAGATACTGGTGAAACAGACCAATGTGATTGCTGCAACATGTACCTTTAGTTTACATTTTCCTGAAGGATTCTTGACTCGATATTCTTCGGGTGTCGTTGAAAAGTGAGATGGCAGCCCTCGCCCTGGTCCCCCAGGCTAGCCAGGTAGGATCCTCCCTCTCAACCCCCATATTTCTAAACCAAACTTAAAACAATGCCTGTCTTGGCATTTTCGTTTGCTTTCTGGGGAGCAGGGGAGAGAGTCTAGAGCAAGCATGTCAGACGTGTGGCCCTCAGGCTGTATGTGCCCCACACGAATATTTTTGCGGCCCAGTCAATAAAACAGTTTGTAAAAAATATTTTAATAAAAATGTTGTAACGATTTTTACAATATCCTGTTATACACAATCTAAAGCCTAAGTGACAGAACGACCGATTGACCGAACAACCAGTAGCTATGACGCGCACTGACCACCAGGGGGCAGATGCTCAATGCAGGAGCTGCCCCCTGGTGGTCAGTGCACTCCCACAGCAGGAGCGCTGCTCAGCTGACCCACGGGTGCAGATGCTGGGCTCCTGGCTGGCAAGCACTGCTGTGTGGTGTGAGTCTCATCTGCCTCCATGGCAGTGCTACTGAGCGGTAGCGGCAGCAGGCACAGTGGGGCCTGGATAAGTGGGGGCGGTGTGGTGCCCTGCCTGGACCCTGGCTCCTCCCCAGCCTCCTGCCGCTTCTCTCATTACTACATCCCTCGGGCTGAAACTGAGAGTCCAACATCCCCCGAGCGGTCCCAGATTGCGAGAGCGTGAAGGCCAGGCTGAGGGACCCCACTTGTGCACAAATCCGTGCACTGGGCCTCTAGTTATTAGTAACTACAATGTTCACTAGTGACTGATGACTATAATCGTGTAGCATTCATTTCCCTTTTGCACCTTAAGCGCGGGCACACCATTTCTCTCCCCTAATACCAGCAGCGAATGTTTTAGCAGGCGATGGCCACGGCATTAGTCTTGGACTGACTTGTCCGGTATGCGCAACAGGAAATATTTCGCTTTCGGAGAATAAGAAAAATAGGTTTGTTTTCACTAGGCTTATTAATTTGTACAGTTAATTCAGTATCTGGTAAGTTAATGTTCAAGAAAATATATTAATTTTTATTAAAATCTTCCACTATGCCGAAACCAGTTTGGCTCAGTGGATAGAGCGTCGGTCTGTGGACTGAAAGGTCCCAGGTTCGATTCCAGTCAAGGGCATGTACCTTGGTTGCGGGCGCATCCCCAGTGGGGGGTGTGCAGGAGGCAGCTGATCAATGTCTCTCTCTCATCGATGTTTCTAACTCTCTGTCCCTCTCCCTTCCTCTCTGTAAAAAATCAATAAAGTATATTTAAAAAATAAATAAAATGTTCCATTATTTTATGTTAATGATTACTCCTTCATTTCAGCCCTTTATATTCAGCATGTCTCTATCAAAATAAATCTGTTTCTATGAAAATTGAAGCTTTTGTTTTTTGGTTTGTTTGTTTTTTTGCAGCTCACATACACTTAAACCTTGTTTATTTGTCCCATGTTAGCCTTTCAGTTTGACATGCTTGGTCTAAAGCAGCGGTTCTCAACCTTTCTAATGCCGCGACCATTTAGTACAGTTCCTCGTGTTGTGGTGAAACGTAATGTAAATATCTGTGTTTTCTGATGGTCTTAGGCGACCCTGCTAGTGGTTCTCAGCCTGTGGGTCACTGCTGCAGAGCCTAAGACCATCAGAAAACAGGTCGCGGCCCACAGGTTGAGAACCGCTGGTCTAAAGGTTTCATTCCCAGGCCCCCTGGTGTCCCCATATCTGGAGTCCCTGTGATGGCAGGTCAGTCTGACAAATTCATCAGCTCTATAACCCTTGTCTTGTCTGTAAATCCCCCAACAATGGGAAGACACCTGACAAAAATGTCTTGACCGTAAACTTCCGCCTCAAGTCCAAGCCCTGTCAATCAGTTGTGCTTTCCACGGCCTCTTTTTAACCACTCACTCCTGCCTTAGGGCTGATTCTCTGCTGCCCAGTTCTTTGCTATGAATTCAGCGAGAGCCGGTTCTTTTATAGGGAAAATGTGTTTCACTGGGCAAGATTGTTTTTCCCATCTCACTGAAGCCGGGATGTAATACTTCAGTCATTTTCATACTCTGAAACATGGTCATTACCCTAAGTACTCAGTCCAAATTCTCTCCTAATGTGGGATGTGTTAGTGCTTAGAAAACTCATTAAGTCTGGAAGTATTTGCCGGGATCCTACTGCCTGCAAAGCACAGCTTTGATCGCTCAGGCAAATTGTCGATTTTAGCCGCATTCTCTGTCCTCAGAGAGTTACAGATATTTACGAGAGAGGAGATAATCAGCCTGCTTGGTTTGCCTTGAGTTTAACCATAAAATATGGATTTTGCTCATACGCATGTTTTGCATGGTTTCTTCAATACCTAACGTCTGAAAGTTAATGAATGTCAATTCTGATAATGGGTTGGATGCCTTCTGTTATTTATTTTTAAAATTATTTTTATTTAAACATAGTTGGTATCTCTGATTTTTTAAATGCTGTGTAAATGTAATCTTACCGAACGTGGTATTCACTCACTAAAACACCTGTGAGTAATCCTTCAGTTTCTGGCACTCAGAGATGCTCACATTAAAAAGTAAACTCTGGCCCTAACCGGTTTGGCTCAGTGGATAGAGCATCGGCCTACGGACTGAAGGGTCCCAGGTTTGATTCCGGTCAAGGGCATGTACCTTGGTTGCGGGCACATCCCCAATGGGGGGCGTGCAGGAGGCAGCTGATCGATGTTTCTCTCTCATCGATGCTTCTAGCTCTCTGTCCCTCTCCCTTCCTCTCTGTAAAAAATACAATAAAATATATATGTTTTTAAAAAGCAAACTCTGATCCTTCTAGGCCAGAGCAGGTGAATGCAGCTTGCAGTTTCAGAATAAGGATCGCCTAGTCACTGTAAGCTGCCTCTCAAATTCCGCATCTATTAATATTTGCTGGGTCATATGTATTCAAGCTTCTAAGCCGTGTCTATTATCTAGTGCAATAACTTCTAAATAAACACATCTGTGCCACTCCCCGGTGAGAATGCTTTGTGGATTTGTATGACATGGTGTGCGATACAAGCAAATCTTTACCGTGGTCCATAGGTTTACCCCTGCAGCCGGGTCCTCACTACACTCTAGCCCCTCTCCCTCCCTCTAACCCCATCCTCCTCCCCCTCACCCCCAGGCTCTCTGTGATAAAGACTTGCCACAGTCCTTTGCACATAACATCTTCCCTACTTGAAGGGTATTATCTTTTCCTCAACTGGTCACTCTTCTCTTTTTGTAGTCCTCAGCTTAGTTATCTTTCCTACATGTGTTGCTCTAGGTCAGTGGTCGGCAAACTCAGTCAACAGAGCCAAATACCAACGGGACAACGATCAAAATTTCTTTTTGAGAGCTAAATTTTTAAACTTAAACTTCTAACGCCACTTCTTCAAAATAGACTCGCGCAGGCCGTGGTATTTTGGTGGAAGAGCCACACTCAAGGGGCCAAAGAGCTGCATGTGGCTCATGAGCTGCAGTTTGCTGACCATGACACTGGGTGCATCACAAATGCAAATTGTGTGTGTGTGTGTGTGTGTGTGTGTGTGTGTGTGTGTGTGTGTGTTAGTGGTGGTGGGGGGGTGTTTATGTAATACCCAAGATCAGTAGTCCTATGTGGGAAAGTTTTCAGTGGACATCCCATCAGGTGGGGGGTGGGGGCATAAAGTGACTGCATAAGGTGTCTGTATTTAAAGGCATAGTCCTATTTGGGGAGAAAAACATGGGACAGTGTAGTAGAAAGGAGTTTTCCTAAGGCCCTGCAGGGACAGGATTGGGAAAAGCCCTATCCTAAGACAGAAGAACTTGTATTATCAGTAACGGAGCTCCTAAATCTGCACTGAGATCGAGTCCCTGGAGCGTCACAGTGGCTGTTCACAGTACCCAGGGCGCAGGGAGGCTGGCCCCGCCTCGGCCTCGGAGCGAGGAGCTAATGCTGACTTTGGGGATCAGCTGCTCTTGTTCATGACGTTTGCAAAGGCTTTTTTAAAAAAATATATTTTATTGATTTTTCACAGAGAGGAAGGAAGAGGGATAGAGAGTTAGAAACATCGATGAGAGAGACATTGATCAGCCGCCTCCTGCACACCCCCTACTGGAGATGTGCCCACAACCAAGATACATGCCCTTGACCGGAATCGAACCTGGGACCCTTCAGTCCGCAGGCCGACGCTCTATCCACTGAGCCAAACCGGTTTCGGCTACAAAGGCTTTTGCCACCCCTCTTTTGTGCTGCCTTCCACTATGACAAAATGGGAAGTTTTAGGTCCAGTTCATGAATGCGGTTTAGGAAAGGGATGACTACTCTGTTGGATTCAGACTTTGTCAAGCACGCTGTGAGAACCTGCTGGAAACCAGAATGATTTTGTATCAGAGAAGGAAATCATCATCTTGAGAGTATCTACTGGGAAAATATCTAATGGGATGCATCTATAGGCGAGTATCCGGCAGGACACGCTCACGATGATCTTCACGTATCAAGAGAAAAAGGAGAGGAGAGATACCGCTTTTGGTCCCTGCGTCTTGTGGAACGAGCAGTAAGATCACATTTCAATTTTAAAATGTACATGTGCTCTTTTTATAAGATGAAAGGGAAACTTCAGTGCCCATCAGATAAGTTTTTCAAAGGCGAATGCAATGCAAATATGTAAAATGCATGCTTGGGACTAATTGGGCAAAATCAAACACATGCGACAGCACACTTGGCCCGAGTTCTGAAAGCAAGTATGCAGTGTGCTCTTCATGCATCTGCCATGTGAATAATTCCTTGACTGTGGAAGAATGTTTGATTTTTATATCATGAGACTGTGTCAATTAAAGCGATGCTTTGTACTTTCAGAAATGCTTACAAGACTTTGTTATCATTTGACCACTTTGATTATTAGAAAAATCAGTGAAACACGATAATTATATCTATGATTCCTAAATAGCAGAAACGGTTTTTTACTACGGTGCATTGGCATTTAACTTCATTTCATGATGTTCATTTGATGGGCAATCTTCCTGTTTGTTCTCTCCAACTCTGTCACTAAGTATTGGGATCACTCTCTAAGCCATAGAACCAGCATCAAGAGAAAATTCTCCCTGTAACCAAAAGAATCCTTCTAGAAGATTTCTATTGGCCTGTTGCTGGTTCTGCTATATTTATTCCACATCTGTAGACAGTAGCAGGATCTAAACATCGCAACGCTTGTTTACATATCAGATTCCCCAAGTTAATTGATCTGCAAGCTCTTTTGATCAACAGATTCTGCTTTTATAGCGATGAGCTGATCAAAGTCATCTTGAAAGAAAGTCAGCTGGCGTGTTTTATTCCTTATCCATATGTTTTTCTCATTATGACAGATAAATATTGTAAGAAATAAAAGCAATATTTTATCAGATTCATGCCACCCCATATGTCTCAGTCACTTCTTCTGGAGTTCCTGTGCTATGTCAGATCCAATATTCAGTGTTTTTTCATAAAAGACTCTATTAAATTCCTCTAAGAGCCAAGACTATTAGGTATTAAGAAGAGGTTCATTTCGCTGATAAAGAAACAAAGTCTCAGAGAGACATTCCAGTTGCCTGCATCTCCATAAAAGCAGAAGTCGTAATTAAATCAGAATTTAAATCTACATTGGCCCGACTTCAAACCTGTGTTCTTCCAAATAAAACAGTTAACAGAAAATGATGCCAAACACTGGCAAGGAAGAAAGGTACTTAATTATCCTCATCCATTTAAATAAGGTAGTTTTCAGGAGGTGCTCGGTATATTACCTAACATAATCATATAATTAAAACAGAAACTGTTACAGCTTTTAATTCAAGAGTTAGAAAAGCTGGGTTTTATGTATGTATTTGTCAGGAAAGGCTAATTGTTATAAAAACGAATCCAAGATTTCGGTTATTTAAGGAAATAGAGGTTTCATTGTCATACCTGTTGTTGTCTAATGGTGATCAGCAGGGTCACAGGGAAGGGTGGTGTCTCTGTTCCATGAAGTTGCACAGCGATCTGGGTTCCATCTCTATGGTGAGCTGAATCTTTGAATTCCTCCACTGGAGGACTCCATCTTTATCCAGAAAAGGAAAGAGAGGAATCTCAGGAAATCTCATGTTTCAGGGGTCACACCTGGAAAAAAACATAAATCATGTCCATATAATTAGCACATTAACCAGAATTCAGTCATATGGCTCCACCCTAACAGTAAGCAAGGCTGGGGAAGAGTAGCCATGTATGTCCAGGAGAAAAATAAAGGAAGGTTTGCTGAACATATAGCTTTGTCTCCGCTCAGGAAGCAAAATACATCATTGTCAAAATCGCTAGCCGGGTCTAGAGTTTGGCAGTGAAGTTGAAACCTCAGAGAATAGAGATAATGTCAGAGGTCAGAAGGACAATCCTCCCTTTGAGAAGAAACTTAAGTTTTGGTTCCAAAATCATAAAATGAGTTACCAAAGATTATTGTTTAATTTTAGGCTTTGAAATATGTCTCACTGGGTTGTCAGCTTCTTCCATGCCCTGGTAAGCTAAGCCTGACTATTTTAACTTTAACAGTGATTTTGCAGCAAACTGAAATAAAACTGGAGTGTTTCATAAAGGTCTGCATTATGACATCGTTTTTAGGTACTGTTAATTCACACCTCACAAAATGTGTAGATTATGAAATTAGAGCTAATTTTTAGGCGTAGAGAACTAATTTCTTAAAGTTGAAAATTGAGTCATTCCTGAAAGGAAGAAAATAACGAATGCTACTATCTCACGCCCAAACATAGCAGAAGCAGCCGTTGGAAAAGTCTCTTCTTCCAACTTTGCCAATGTACACAGTTCCTGAACTACATTACTCCGCTCTATTTACTGTCCCTGGCTTGGCTTCAACAGGAGACTGCCATTTCCTTCTGAAACGGCCAGACATTTGTGGCAACTTTATTACAAATGGTCTAATTTTTTCCCCATGGAAATATTTTACTCCCTATATTTTTCCATACTATGACTTTGAGAAGAACCTCATTCCAAGATGGTGGCTGTGTGACAGGTCTACCATTACGTTTGACTGCTAAGCTCTCAGAAAATAATGTCTAGAAGGGAATTTATAGTTTTGATACTATTGACATTTTTATTCAAATTCTAAATTTCATGCATCCATGTATCTCAGTCACTCCAGGGTATTTTTGGTGTATATTTTAGGAGATAAGGTACTGTGTTAATAGGAGGAATCTAACTTGAACAAATCCTGACTGTTGACTGATGTTCTCATAAAGATGAAACAAGTAATCAGATAAATATAAAATCCAGACTCTAAAAGTGTAGTAAAAGATCACAAATGGGGTTTCTGGGTCTTTATATAATAATTGGCCCTCTAAAAATAGAGTAAAATCAAGAGAACCTCTCAGAGAAAAAAGGGGAGCAGAGCACTTTATTGAGGTGAAGTTTAAATTGAGATTCAGTGGATGAGGAAGATCCAGTCCCGTGAAAGTACAAGAAGAGAGAAAATATGGAGGTCTGAGGTAGCAGAGTTTGGTATACGACTGGAGCACCTGGGAAAATGGGGGATTGCAGAAAAACAAGGCCGAGTCATGCAGGCCCTCTCATGGGAAACAGGAATATTAAGTGGGAAGTGTCTTGCTCCTATAATAGGATTTATATTTTTTAAGATTTTTCATTAATTTTTAGAAAGAGAAAGAAAGAGGGAGAGGAAGAGAGAAACATCAATGTGAGAGATGAACATCAATGGGCTGCCTCCTGCTCTCCTTCTACTGGGGATCGAGCTTACAACCTGGCCTTGTGCCCTGACCTGGAATCAAATCAGCCACCTTTCAGTGCCAGGGATGATGCCCAACCAATGGAGCCACACCAGGCAGGGCAGGATTTACATTTTTATAAGATCATTTTTGTGTGTGTGGCTTCCTGGGAAAATAATTCAAAAGGATAAGTGTGGAAATGAATAGTTCAGGTAAGACATAACTACAGTTTGAATCAGGGTGGTGAGAGTAGAAGTGGAGGAAAATAGGTGAGGATCTAAATAGAAGCACAAAGATGGGCTGATGGATAGATTTGAGGGGTGAAGGAAGGGAGGGGGTCAAAGGTGAATCTTAGGTTCTTGACTAGTGACAAAGTAAATATTGGCACCATTTGCTGAAACATGGATGACAGTGCCAGGAACAAGGCTGGGTGGGTCAGACAATATATTTGGGACAATCAAGCTATTTTAATGCCTAAGAGGCTTTCAAAGAAAGGGTTAGATATAAGCCTAGCTCTATAAACTTTCTATGAAGAAAGTTTGGATTAAGAATATAATTAGCATTTACCAAATTACAGATGCTACCTACATCCATGGGAATGGTTGCAATAAACCAGGAAAGAGTAGATGCTTAGAACCTAGTTGTGAGAAACTCCAAGTTAGATGTAAAATTATCAGAGAAAACAAAATATAAGTAGAATGCTTAGAACGTAGTTGTGAGAAACTTCAATATTTAAAAGGTAAGTAGAGGAAGAGGCTGATGGATTGAGTCTACATCCAAAAAGCAGTGACTAAAAAAAATATTTCATTAAAATAAAGCAAATATTCTCTTTACAAGAAACTGTAAATTGTAGGTGCTTGAACAAACACAGGGGATATGGTCATGTATGCCCACCAGATATTTGGAACAGGTTCTTTATTATAAAATCATATATAAGATATTGCTTTAATGTTCATAACAGACTTCCTACCTAACGTATCTGAAAATGTTCATGTGTATTAAAATTTCCACAAAACCATTTCCATTTTTATTTATTTTGTCTAGATGTAAAGCAGACAGCATGTCACATTACACATATTGCTAGAATTCCTGCAGCCTAATGTATACAGATTTGTGAATTTTGAATGATTTAAAGTTCAAAAATATCTTGAGGTTGGTCTGTTTTGTCTTTTTCAAACCTTGGACATCATGTTTTTGCAGTTTAATATATTTCTTGAGAGGAAAGAAATGTTTAGACTCCAGGTTAGATGTAAAATTGTCAGAGAAAACAAAGGAGTTATACATAGAGAGAAACAAAGGTAACACATCTTGGAAAATATTAGAAAAACCTTCATATAGTATAGGCAACTGGTCGGCAAACTCATTAGTCAACAGAGCCAAATATCACCAGTACAACGATTGAAACTTCTTTTGAGAGCCAAATTTTTTAAATTTAAACTTTTACTAACGCCACTTCTTCAAAATAGACTCACCCAGGCCGTGGTATTTTGTGGAAGAGCCACACTCCAGGGGCCAAAGAGCCGCATGTGGCTCAGGAGCTGCGGTTTGCCCACCACTGGTCTAGGTAAATGCATTCAAATTGTTTCATTTTTAACTAAAACTAGAGAAAGCATGGTTATCTTTTTGAAAAATTTATAAATATTTGGGCTTAGAGATAAAGACTAAGTGCTTCTTTTATTGGAAAGTGTATAACAAAATTTGATCAGTAATATAATAGTAACATTGCATAGAGATAAAAATGTATATAGACATTTTCATTATAATGACTTTTATCTCAAATTTCATTTTCATAACAACCAGATTATCCACACCTGTCAAACTGATGGGCAGGAAAGTCAACTTGACCTTGAAGGCCCTTGAGTTGTCCCCTTAATCTAATTCATTTTGCATGCTTCCTATATGCCTCTTAGACATCCCATTTGCTTATATTCTTTTCTTAAAATCTGTGTAATAGAATCTGAATTTATTAGCTCAGTATTTGGGGCCTTTTTCTACAATCTTGCCATTTCTCACCTTAAATCTATTTCTCCCACCATCCACCATCCCCAATGCAATCACTATTATAATATATCTAATTTGGTCATGGTTCTTTATGTATTTCATGTAATTCTAACCTTAAATTATTTTTTATGTATTTCTCACCATACACTGTGATCACTCATTTGTGTCATCTACTGAGTGCTATGCTTCTTTTATTATTTTTTAAACATGTTTTTATTTATTTCAGAGAGAGGAAGGGAGAGGGAGAGAAGGATAGAAACAATGCTCAGAGAATTATTGATTGGTTGCCTCCTGCACGACCCCTACTGGGGATTGAGCCAGCAACCCTGGCATGTCCCCTGACTGGGAGTCAAACCGAGACCTTTTGGTTCTTGGGTCGATGCTCAACCACTGAGCCACACCGGCCAGCTTCTTCCTTCTTTTATATAAGAAAAGAGAAGGACTGGGTTTTGTGTTTCTATGTCTTCCCCACATTGCCTAGACAAGTGCCATATTATAAACAACAGGTTACCGATAAATGTTTCTTGCTTAATTAGATGGGTAAGGTACAGAATGCTTTTAATGAGGTGGATGAATAAACATGATCAGAGAAGTTAATGGAATTAGGTTAAATTTGCCTTCAAAATTAACATCCTTTATCCTATCCCACGGTAACTCCCATAAAGAAAGGGAGTAGTGTCATCCGTCATCTCCAAGATTCCTTGTTTCTTCCCCTCGGTACTTTTATAAGTAGATATGTCCTGGTCAGTTCCTGGTGTTTTAGTGGGTGGACAATCATAGATAGACTAGAGGCTCGGTGCACGAAATTCATGCACAGAGGGGTCCTAGGTCTGGTAGGCGATCAGGGCTGATCAGGGAATGAAGGCCCCCGTGGGGTCAGAAGAAGATGTGGCAGTGGCCAGGCCATGTGCAGAAGGAAAACAGACGCCAGATGCAGATGCTTCCCTCGGTGCTCTAACACCCTACGGTTCCCCACCTTCCCCCCTACTTCCCTCTGTGCCATGCCACCACTGGGGACCTGCTGGCCAGGGGAAAGATGGGCAGAGGTGCCAGAGGGAAATTTCGATCCCCAGTTTGGAATGTGCAGGAGGCAGCCAATCAATGATTCTCTATCATCATTGATCTTTCTATCTCTATTTCCCTCTCCAAAATCAATCAAATATATATATTTTAAGTACTAGGTTTTAAGAGGAAAAAAGGTATGGCAAGGGAGCTATTGACAGGGAAGGGGGAGCATTTGCGATCTTGCTCACATTTCAGAGAGGATAACATAGGTTGGTCCTCAGGGGTGACAGGTAAGGAGTGGCAGTGGGTGGAGCAGGGCACTGCAGGCTGAGGAACGGGCTGTAATGCCTGGGAATGTCCGTGACAGTGACACCAAGCATGTGTTGAGGCCATTGCTGGGGTCCTTCATCCTGAGGAGGCTTTGCTTCCGGGTGGGAGGAGAAACATGGAGACCAGCAGGCCTTTCTTTGCCTAGAAGGGGACGTGGCGGCAGGAACGGGCTGCCCTGCTTCCCTACAAACGTAAACATGCAGTTTAAGTGCACATGGACTTCAGTCACATGGCCAGATCAATGCCCTGCCACTCTCTGGCTGTGCTGCGGTGCTATTGGCTGGTGGGCGGGACAAAGCCATGCCCCAAGCACCTGTGGTATTTATTGGAAATAAAGGAAGCCAGAAGCTGGAAGTTGGAGCTGATGTGGCTGTCAGTGCTGCATCCTCCATGGATCTGGATGAGGAGCAGCTATAGGTACAACTGACTCTGGAGTTGGAGGGGCTGTGCCTTGTGCACATCACGGTCCATCCCTGAGGAGGCCTTTCCCTCCTGGAGACATTCTTCCAGGGTGGCGGCCTGGGCTGCTTTTTTGTTGTTGTTTTTTTTCAATTTAGTTTTTATATTGGAAAGCAAGCTCTGGGCTTGCGGTTCCTGAGATCCCTAGGCCATAGCACGTGCCTCCAGACCTCACTGCATCCCTTTCCCCCTCTCCTGGGTAGAGCGTCTGACCCCTGGTGGTCAGTGCACATCATAGTGACTGGTCCACGGGTCATTTTGGTCGTTACGCTGTTATGGTCACTGGGCTTTTATTATATAGGACGTTAGACTTTCGGGAGACGTCTATTTCTTCTTCCCTTCAGTTTTTCCAAACAGTTTAGGGTTCTTGTTTTGTCTTGTTTTGTTGTGTTTTGGTTTTTGTTTTGTTTTGTTGTAGACTGTGCTTCTAGTGCCTGGGTAAAAAGGGAGTCCACTTAGCCAAGAGATGAAACTGTAATGATGTCATCATGTGCAGCCCATATCACCTCATTAGGATAGAAAGATGGGTTATCTTAGGTGCTGGGGCTATTAGGTACTAGCATCTCATAACTGAGTCCTCATGTGAAAATCTCCTCAGTCAGAAGGGAACTGCTTGGTGCAATGTCATGTCCCCAGCCCATAGGAAGCTCATCAATGCTGATCAATGCGGGAAGAGAAAGGCCTGTGCCCCTTACCTCCATAGGGGCAGCTCTGTCGGGGATCTTAGCTCTAGGGTTCTCGGAAGAATCACTGAGATCTGTGTTGCCACTACAGTGGTACCTCGAGATACGAGTTTAATTCATTCCGTAACCTTGAGGCGTGGGAAACTATGAGACGCTCAAGTCTCGGTAAACCGGTGGGTTGTGTGCAGCCAGCCGATCCGAGTGATGACTCCTATCTCAAATGTTGCTCGTATTTCAAAGCAAAAATCGCTCGTATCTCAAAAATCTTGTATGTTAGGGCACTCGTATCTCGAGGTACCTCTGTACATCATTGTTCAGTCCTACCCT
Source organism: Lasiurus borealis (assembly GCA_004026805.1). NCBI lineage: Eukaryota > Metazoa > Chordata > Mammalia > Chiroptera > Vespertilionidae > Lasiurus > Lasiurus borealis. Next base: position 23,986 of record PVJN01031559.1, read on the forward strand.
GTGCTGTGTTCTGCTTCTTTCATTCCTTCACATGTATAATTCCCACACCAACCCCCAATAAATCTCAGTGCACGGATCTCCAATGTAGAGTCTGTTTCCAGGAAAGCAAGCTAAGACAGCACATAGTCACCAAAGGCATTAGTAACAGTTTCTTCTTACTCTTCCTGCGGCACAGGGGAATGCGTGCATGTTCGCGTGAGGCCTTCGAGCTGTTTCTTTTCTGTCTCCTACCCTCTCTCTCACATTTACTGGAACTGATCTCAGCATGTTAGGGATGTAGTCGATGTTTCCTCACAAAATTATTTATGTGCCTTGTACCCTTGAGAAGGAGCTCGGCTTCAAAGAATAAGCAATGAACTTGGACTCAGAAAACTCGGATCTTGACTGGGTTGGCCTCGCACGTCTTGGTCTTTCCATCTTTCTAGGCCGCGGTGTCTGCATGGAAGAGTCAGCTTTAATAGCATCTACCCCGCGGATTTATGATAATGTACCATTTGAGATTAAGCACATGAAAATGAAGTTTTAAATGAGAAAGAGGTTATTAAAAACACACAGTGAATTTCACAATCATGCTCTATTTAACTCCCTCTGATTTTCTTTTTTCCAGTTGGAATTTGTATTAAGTGACTTAAAACTAAATACATTTAGAGTCTCGGAAGACTTTAGGCATTGTCTGTTCTAATTGTCTTTCTCCCCCAGAGGAAAAGGGGTACCGTAAAGCTGAGGAATTTGACTGTTGTTATATGATTAATTAGAAAAACACAACTAGAATCTGGGTTCCCCATTTCCCCAGTGC
>PVJN01031560.1:0-24782 GCA_004026805.1 Lasiurus borealis
TCTCACTCATTGGTGGATAATAAAGAACATTATAAACTGATGTACAAAAGGATAGATACAGAGGCAGTAAAGCTTCAAACAGACTGTGAAATTACAGCAGGAAGATTAAAGTTAGGTGAGGTAGATAAGAGATCAATCAAAGGACTTGTATGCATGCATATAAGCATAACCAATGAACATAGACACTGGGGGGTTGGGGCATGCCTTGGAGGGAGGGGGGCATGGGGAGACATGTATAAAAAATTAATAAAAAAAACAAAAACATTATGAATATAAAAAAAAAATGAGGATAGTTTAAGCAATCTCTAGAATGACATTGACATACCAACATTCACATCATAGGGATACAGAAGAGAGAGCAAGGAACAGAAAAATCTATTTGAAGAAATAATGATGGAAAACCTCACTATCTGGGAAAATAAAAAGAGACATATAAGTCCAGGAAGCACACAAAGTCTCCCAAAAGATTAACCCAAACAGTCCCATCCCAAAACATAATATAATTAACATGACATGTTAAAGACAGGGAGAGAATATTTTTTTAGCCTCATCCGAGAATGTTTTTTGTTTTGTTTTTTTTTCAGTGAGAGAGGAAGGAAGAGAAAAACATCAACTGGTGCCTCCTGTAAGCATTCTGACCAGGGATTGAATATACAACCTTTCGGTGCATGGGACAATACTCCAAACAACTGAACCACTCAGCCAGAACCAGAGAATCTTAAAAGCAGCAAGAGAAAAGCTGTTAGTTACCTACATGGAAGCTGCGATGAGTCAGTCAGTTGCTTTTTTTGTTGTTGTTGTTGAGTTTTTACAAGAGGAAGGGAAAGTGATAGACAGTCAGAAACATCGATGAAAGAGAATCATCGATCATCTGCCTCCTGCACAAACCTCCCACTGGGGATGTACCCACAACCAAGGTATGTGCCCTTGACTGGAATCAAACCTGGGACCCTTCAGTCTGCAAGCCAACACTCTATCCACTGATCCAAACTGGTTTTGGCTATCAATTGGTTTCTTAAGAGAAACTTTGTGCCACCGCCATCACCCTTGAAGAAACTGGCACAAAAATATTCAAATTCATGAAAGACAAGGACATACAACCAAGATTACCCAGTAAGGGTATACTTTAAAATCAGAGAGACAAGAAAAAGCTATAGGAACTCATTACCATCAAAGGAGCAATACATGCTGAAACCAATTTGGCTCAATAGATAGTGTCGGTTTGCAGACTGAAAGGTCCCAGGTTTGATTCCGGTCAAGGGCATGTATTTGGGTTGCGGGCACATCTCCAGAGGGGACGTGCAAGAGGCAGCTGATCGATGTCTCTCTCTCATCGATGTTTCTAACTCTCTATCCCTCTCTCTTCATCTCAATAAAAAAAATCAATAAAATATATTTTTTTAAAAAGCAGCAATACAAGAAATGTTCGTGGGGCTTTCTTTAAGAAAAAAGGGATAAATATGAATAATAAAACGGCAATAAATATGTTTCTATCAATAACCACTTCAAATGTAAATAAATTCAATGCTCCAATTCAAGATATAAGAAAGCTGAATAAATAACAAAACCCATAAAATCACTGTCTACAAGAGACACAAACTAGATTGAAAGAAACACACATACTGACAGTAAAAGAATGGAAAAGGATATTTCATGCAAATGGAAACAACAAAATGCCAAAATAGCAAAATATTTGCCAGACAAAATAGACGTTAAAACAAAAGTTATAGAGGAGAATCCAAGATGGCAGCATAGGTAAACACCTACACTGCTGCCTCGCACAACAATTTCAAAACTACAACTAAAAGACAAAACAGACATCATCCAGAACCACAGGAAAGCTGACGGAGTGGAAATTCTACAACTAGAAGGAAAGAGAGGGGCTCACAGAAACCCAGAGAAGCTACCAAAAGCTGAGGTACAGAGACTCTCGCATGGAGAGAGCGGGTGCCAGAGTACCTGGCTGGTTTTCTCTGGTGGGAGGGAAACGGAGACTCCCAATGTCATTGAACCCCTTCTCCTATGACACTAAACCCCAGATCCCGCCAAAACTCATACGATGGAGTTTGAACTGTGAAAAGGGAGAGGTGCACGGAAATTTAGGGGAGTTGCAAAAGATCAGAGGTCTGGTGGCAGTGTGCACAGCACTGCACAGTGGACAGATTGCTGATTGTGCCACTGGCTTTCATGAGTGGGCAGGAGACAGACCCCCCCAACTGTGCCACTTCTGACTCCACTAACCCCCTGTTTTGGGCAAAACCCTGGAGACGTATACTTGTGTGGCCCTGGTGCACAGGGGAGCTGGAAAGGCAGCGGTTACAGTAACTGCAGGTTTGTACATGCACAAGGACCGTTCCAGCAATTACCCAGTCACGTGAGACTCAGGGGCCGTGGAGGGCGGGGTCGACTGGAAGGCAAGGGAGTGCCTTAAGCCCTGAGACTCCACCCATCCCAAGCTCAACAGAGGCTTCTTCGGTTTTGCAAGTCTGGTATCATAAGGCTGAATTCAACACAGAAGTTTCCCCGGCATAGTGAAAATGCCGAGAAAAGGGAAGGGATCACAAACAAAAGAAATGGAGGGAAAAAAACGACTGGCTATAGAGTTCAAAACCATGCTTACAAAGTTTTTCAAGAATATCCTAGAAAATTTGGATAAAATTAGCGAGAGCCTAGAGAAGATGAAAAAGGACCAACTAGAGACACTGACTAAGATAAAAAATATTATACAGCAGACTAGAGAAAGGCAAGAATCAAGTCAAAAATCTGAAATATAAAGAAGCAGAAAACATTCAACTGGAAAAGCAAGAAGAGAAAATAATCCAAAAAAGTGAAGATAATGTAAGGAGCCTCTGGGACAGCTTCAAGCGTACCAACCTCAGAATTGCAGGATTGCCAGAAGAGAGAGAGCAAGATACTGAAAACCTATTTGAAGAAATAATAACTGAAAACTTCCCACATCTGGTAAAATAAATAGACTTATAAGTCCAGGAAGCACACAGAACCCCATATAAAAGAAATCCAAAGAGGACCACACAGAGAAACATCATAATTAAAATACCAAGAGCAAAAGACAAAGAGAGAATATTAAAAGCAGCAAGAGAAAAACAGTTCATTACCTATAAGGGAGCACCCATACCACTGTCAGCTGATTTCTCAACAGAAACTATGCCAGCCAGATGGGAGTGGCAAGAAATATTCAACGTGATGAATAGCAAGAACCTACAACCAAGAATAATCCATCCAGCAAAGCTATCATTCAGAATTGAAGGGCAGATAAAGAGCTTCACAGATAAGAAAAAGCTAAAGGAGTTCATCAACTCCAAACCAGTATTATATGAAATGATGAAAGGTACTCTTTTAGAAGAGGAAGAAGAAAAAGGTAAAAGACAAAAAATTATGAACTACAAATACATATCTATCAACAAGTGAATCTAAAAATTTAGGGAATTAAAAATTTGATCAACTGAATAAACTGGTGAATATAATAGAATCAGGAGCACAGAAAGGGAGTGGACTGATAATTCTCAGGGGAAAAGGGGTGAGGGGTGTACAGGGAGAGACTGGACAAAAATCATACACCTATGGATGAGATCAATGGGAGGGAGGGAAAGGTGGGAGCTGGGTGGAGGGGTGCTATGGAGGGGAAAAAAGAGAAACAAATGTAATAATCTGAATAATAAAGATTTAATTTAAAAAATTATAATCAGACACAAAAAAATGACATTTCTTAATGATAAAGGAATCAATACAACAGGAAGAAAGAACTCTTGTAAACATGGATGTACTCAATATAAGCAAATCTAAATATATAAAGCAAATAATGACAGACAGAAGAGATGGACAATAATGAATTCAGTAAAGTAGCAGGATATAAAATTTTATATTCAGAAATTAACTGTATTTTATACATCAATAATAAACTATCAGAAAGAGAACAATCCCATTTAAAATTGCATTGGAAAAAAAAAAAAAAACCTACGAATAAATTTAACCATGGAGGGAAAATACCTGTACAAATTGAAGAAAGAAAACGAAGAATATACAAATAAATAAAAGGACATACCATGCTCGTGAAAATATTAACACCATTAAAATGTCCATGTTACCCAAAGCACTCTATAAATTTAATGCAATCCCTATCAAAACACCAGTGGCGTTTTTCTCAAAAATATAGCAAATAATCATAAAATTTATATAGAATCATAAAAGACTCCAAATAGCCAAAGCAATCTTGAGAAAGAATAACAAAATAGGAGGTCTCACATTACCTGATATCAAACTATACTACAAGTAATCAAAAAAGCATAATATTGGTATAAACATACACACATAAACCAATGGAGCAGAATACAGAGCATGGAAATATACCTATACCTATATGGTCAACAAATTTTGGCAATAAAGGCAAGAACATACCATGGGGTAAAGACAATCTCTTCAATACACGGTGTTAGGAAAACTGGACAGTCACATGCAAAGCAATGAAATTAGATCACTTTCTTAAACCATATACAAGAATAACTCAACATGGGTTAAAGACTGAAATGTAAGACCTGAAACCATAAAGCTCCTAGAGGAAAACATAGGCAGTAAGTTCTTCGACGTTACTCTTACGAATATGTTTTTGGATATGTCTCCTTGGACACTAGAAACAAAAGAAAAAAATAAACAAACAGGACTGCGTCAAACTAAAAAGTTTTTGTACAGTAAAGGAAACCATCAATATGAAAAGATTAACCTACTGAACTGGAAAAGCTATTTGTCAATGACATACCTGATAAGTGGTTAATATCCAAAATATATAAGGAACTCATACAACTTAACACAAACAAATAAACAAACACTCCAATTAAAAAATGGACAGTGGACCTGAATAGACATTTCTTCAAAAAGGATAAAGACATAAAAAGATGCTCAACATACTAATCATCAGAAAAATGCAAATTATAGCCACAATGAGGTATCACCTTACACCTATCAGAATAGCTATCATCAGTAAATCACCAAACAAGTGCTGGTAAGAATATGGAGAAAAGGAAACCCTCACTGTTGGTAGGACTGGAGATTGATGCAGCCACTATGAAACTGTATGGAGATTCCTCAAAAAATTTAAAAACAGAATGACCATATGACCCAGAAATTCTACTTCTGAGTTTTTATCCAAAGAAACCCAAAATGTTAATTCATTTCAAAAGACATATGCACCATGTTCCCTGCAGCATTATTTACATTTGCCAAGACAGGGAAGCACCTTAAGTATCCATTTATAGAATAAAGAAGCTGTAGTATATTTTTACAATGGAACATTACTGAACCATAAAGAAGAATTAAATCTTGCCATTTACATCATGGATAGACATAGAGGGTATTATGCTAAGTGACATAAGTCAGAAAGAGAAAGATAAGTAATTTCACTTACATGTGGGATCTAAAAACACACAATAAATGTATCAACAAAACAGAAACAAATTAATAGATATAAAGAACTAATTGATGATTGCCAGATGAGAGGGAGGATGGGGAGATAAGTTGAAAGTTGAAGGATTCAGAAATAAGAAGTGCCAGTTATAAAATTATGTAAAGTACAGCATAGGGAAAATGTTGCCAATATTGTAATAATGATGCAAAGGGTCAGATGGGTACTAAAGTTACAGAGAAGATTACTTTGTAAGATATGTAAATGTCTAATTACTATATTGTACTCCCTAAAGCTAATATAATATTGTATGCCAACTATAATTGTCAAATAGAAAATATCTTTAAAATAGAATTTAGTTAAAATAGCAAAAATTAATACTAAAAGTCCTAAGAATCTTAAGGATTCTGAGAAATTATTATACTGTTACAAAGAAAGAGGATAAAAAAATCAATGGATAGAGCATCAGCCTGTGGACTGAAAGGTCCCAGGTTCAAGTCCAGTCAAGGGCATGTACCTTGGTTGAGGGCACATCCCAAGTAGAGGGTATGTAGGAGGCAGCTGATTGATGTTTCTCTCTCATCAATGTTTCTATTCCTCTCCCTTCCTCTCTGTAAAAATAAAATATAAATTTTTTAAAGTCAGTGAGCCCTCTGTGAGGATCATAAATGTTAGTAAAAGAATAGCAGAAAAGGTAGGAACATTTGGTCTCTTTTGTCAAAGTTCCCATGTTATTAAAGACACTCCCCTTCAAAGCATTATTTATTGGAAAGAAATTTTAAAGGAAGCCTTCTTAATTCCTACAAGGCCAAATATATTCCCCTACCTCCTAAAAAACATCTCCCATTTGCTCACAAATTCTGTACCCTGACCCTTGGAATCTCCTGGATTCCCTGATTGGAGGCCAGGTTCTTCCATTACATATTGGTTCACCAAAACCAAAGGGTATTCCATGAAGTCTTTAAAAAGTAATCATGCCAAGAGAGGAATCCACATAGTCAAGACATGGCTTTCTTAGGAATGGTGCTTATTTAATTTTAGCAAGAGCAGCTGCTCTTCTTTCTGTATTCTGGAACAAGGCACGAATTAAAGCTTTTACTTCACTGGTAGAAAATGCAGCTGCCAAGGGTCCTTTTCCATCTGCCCACCTACAAAATAAAAGATAAATTTTTTTTTCCTATTATGTCTCTTAAGTATAAGCAAGATTTAAAAGTGCTTATTTAATCCCAAATGCTTGTTTTAATAGAAATAAAACAAATCCTGACATCCTTCCTCTTCTTTATGAATCTACCACTCACTCTTTGACCTCTCTGGCTTCTTGACTGCATTTTAGTATCAGCACAAACAGATTAAGAGACCTAGTCAGGAAGACTATTCTTCCTTATTCTGTACTCACTAAGCCCTGTTGGAACTTGACAATTATGACCACATCCTCATATGTTTATATAGAGTACTAGAGGCCCGGTACATGAAATTCATGCACAGGGGGTGGGAGTGGTGGGGGAGGAAAAGGGTGTCCCTCAGCCCATCTGGCACCTTTGAAGGATGTCTGACTGTCCCTCAACCCAATCTGGGACCACTCGAGGGATGTTCAACTGCCCAATTCCAGTGGGATCGGGCCTAAACGGGCAGTCGGACATCTCTCTCACAATCTAGGACTGCCGGTTTCCAACTACTCACCTGCCTGCCTGCCTGTCTCTAACTGCTTCTACCTGCCAGCCTGATCAATGCCTAACTGCTCCCCTGCTGGTCCAATTGACCCCAACTGCCCTCCCTTGCAGGCCTGATCCCCCCAACTGCCCATGCCTGCAGTCCTGATTCCCCCCAAAACTGCCCTCCGCTGCAGGCCTGGGTCCTCCCCCCAACGGCCCTCCCCTGCAGGCCTAATTCCTCCCAACCACTTTCCTCTGCTGGCCTGATCACCCCCAACTGCCCTCCTCTGCTGGCCATTTTGTGGTAGCCATCTTGCCTCCACTGTAGGCATCCATATTTGACCATGTGAGGGGAGTCATCTTGTTTGCTGGGGTTACAGTCAATTTGCATATTACTCTTATTAGATAGGATTAGGATCTGTAACTACTTTAAAAAATGAATCACAGGCAAAAAATTTCAAATTAGAAAGAATTGGTATAATACATAGAGAACTCCCATAAATCAATAATGAAACCATAAACAACCCATTAGAATAAAGGGCAAAAAAAATATGAACAAGCATTTTACAATAGAAAAAACATGAATGATCAATAAAAAGATGCTCAACATCATTAGAATTTAAGGAAATGTAAATTACAACGACAATAAGCAAAATTTACACCAATTAGAAACAATTTTTAAAGTCTGATAATACCAAATACTGGCGTAAATGTGAAGTAACAAAATAAATAAAATACAAAATACCTGTGTAATGGAATATGATACAGTGAAATGAACTGCAGCTATGTATACCATTGTGAATAAATTTTAAAAATATAAAGAAGCAAGTTATAGGAGATTCTACTTATAGAAAGTTCTAAACTTCATATTGTTTAGGGATATGTGCAAATGTAGAAAAACTATAAAGAAAGGCCAGGAAATTACACAAAATTCAAGATGGTGGTTACCTCTGGTGGGGATCCCTTGGAAAGGAACACAGTGGTCTTCAAAGCACTGGTGATATTTTCCTTAAGTTAGGTAATAGGTACGTGAACATTTATTTTCCTCCTTTTCTTTAAACTATGAGTATATGTTATATATACTGTATTCTTTCATATGTATACTTTATAATTCTAAAATGTTTAAACTATACCACAGAAGGTAAAAAAAAAATTCTCAATTAGATATTATTCATGTATTCACTGAAATCTCTAGAAGAAAAAAAAAATCTTCCTAGGTAAAAAGAAAAGGAACCAAACATGTGAAAGTATTATAATCTTTTTCAGAACAAGGAATTAATGATCATTCTTACGCTGTAAGAGGGCCCTTGAACAGCAAAAGAAAAATTCTTATGTGCTAACCTCTGGAGTCTTACCTAAAGATATTTATTACTCACTAAGGACTTGTAAATAACAAATAAATAAAAAAAATTTTGTACTAACTATAAGTATTTTCATATGATTTTTTACAAATAGAAATCTAATTTACATTTTTTAAGAAAAGGCAATATTTGCTCAGACCCATCTATGTCTATGTCTAATATAATTGGGGATCTATAATAAACAAGGCTAAAACAGATAAACAAGTAGCTATGGGGATAGAGATGGACTTTTAAGGCTATTCAGGGAGCTCCCGGAACAAGGTATGCATACTGGTTAATAATCTATAAAGTCAATAATAAGAGCATCCATGGATGTGTAACTAATGCACAACTATTGTTTTGTGTGGTATCGATGCCCTCTGCACATTCAGTGTGATATGATATAGATAGCATACAAACACTGGGACAACAATTTTAACTGATGGTGGTGAGAGGAAACATCATCTACTATATTAAGAAAAAGTGAATCTTTTCTATGTGTGCAGTGCTTAATCTCTAACCCTACTGTACTTCCTGCAGAAAAACTGCTGGTCAATTAAACAATGGTTTGAGGTTGAATAATACAAATAAAAGTCACTTCTCTGTAAAAGTGTCAAAGCCAATGTTAAAATGCATTCACTGTTGGTTAAAATGGGCAACAATTTCCATATAGGTGTGAGAAGGTGTAATTCTTACAAATCCAAGATCATTTGTACAGCATCCCAAAGCAACATGTTCAAGACCACAATTAAGTGAAACAAGAAGTCTTTATGTTAACAAATATGAAAAAGTGATACTGAGATCTACACTATGATAGATAATGCAGAGGTCCCAACTACTGCTACTCAACAGGAAGTTCTTTCCTGGGTAACATTAAGAAATAGAGAATAGCCAAGACTGGTTTGGCTCAGTGGATAGAGCATCGGCCTTCGGACTGAAAGGTCCCAGGTTCGATTCCGGTCGGGGGCATGTACCTTGCTTGCGGGCACACCTCCAGTGTGGGGCGTGCAGGAGGCGGCTGATGGATGTCTCTCTCTCATCGATGTTTCTGACTTTCTATCACTCTCCCTTCCTCTCTGTAAAAAACCAATAAAATATATTAAAAAAAAAAAAAAGAAATAGAGAATAATCCTACCTAATAAATGAGTAATATGCAAATTGACCGCACCTCCGCTATACCCACCAGCCATGCCCCATCAGCCAACCAGGAGCAAGTATGCAATTAACCCAACCATGATGGCTATCACCACAGAGACAGCAGAAGGGAGGCTTGGGTTGCCCCAGCGATGGAAGAAGCCAAGCTTTCCACACACCCTGGCAGGCGCAGGCCTTCGCTTAAGGTTACAAAGTTTCAATTACAGAAGATAAATAAATCCCAGATACCAGGTCCTCTACTTGGGTCACCAGGGGCGTGGCCAGCCTGCAAACCACCACAGGCCCCTCCCCCGGGCCGCCCCATGACCCAAGGGACCCCCACCCTGATCTGGGACACACTTCAGGGCAAACCAGCTGGCCCCCACCCATGCACCAGGCCTCTATCCTAATAAAATAGTAATATGCAGATTGACTATCACTCCAACACACAAGATGGCTGCCCCCATGTGGTCAAAAAATCCTGCCCCTATGTGAATACATAATGGCCACCACAAGATGGCCAGCAGGGGAGGGCAGTTGGGGGTGACTGGGCCTCCAGGGAAGGGCAGTTGGGGAGGACCCAGGCCTGCAGGGGAGAGCAGTTAGAGGTGACCAGGCCCACAGTGGAGGGCAGTTAGGGACAAACAGGCTGGCCGGGGAGCAGTTAGGCACCAATCAGGCTGGCAGGGGAATGGTTAGGGGGTGATCAAGCTGACAGGCAGAATCGGTTAGGGGCAATCAGGAAGGCAGGCAGGTGAGCAATTGGGAGCCAGCAGCCCTGGATTGTGAGAGAGATGTCTGACTGCCCATTTTGGCCCGATCCCTAGAGGGGTCCCCGATTGGAAAGGGTGCAGGCTAGGCTGAAGGACACCCTCTTCCCATGCACAAATTTTATGCACTGGGCCTCTAGTCCTATATAATAAAAACCTAATATGCAAATCAACTGAACAGCAGAATGACCAGCGGAATGATTGGTCATTATGACATGCACACTAACTATCAGGGGTCAGATGCTCAATGCAGGAGCTGCCCCATGGTGGTCAGTGTGCTCCCATAGGGAGCCCTGCTCAGCCAGAAGCTGGGCTCACAGCTGTTGAGCGCAGCAGCGGTGGCAGGAGCCTCCGCAACAGCACTAAGGAGCAGCAAGAAGGCAGACGGTAAGGAGCAAGAGGTCCCAGACTGTGAGAGGGACACACACACCCTCCCCCTGAAGTGCATGAATTTCGTGCACCAGGCCTCTATTATAACTATATATGGTATTAGATGAGTATCAGACGGTATCAGACTTATTGGGAAGGTCACTTTGTAACTTATACAAGTATCTAATTACTATGTTGTACACCTGAAACTAATATAATATGTCAACAGAAATTTTAAAAAAATAAAAAAACTTAAATATATAAAATAATCTCCCCATGCAAAGAGAGAGAGAGAAAGGGAGGGAGGGGGGAGAGAAAAGGAAAGGGAGGGGGGAAGGAAAGAGAGAGGAAGAGAGGGATGGAGGGAGGGGAAGGAAGTACCCACTCAATGACACTATTACTCCTTGAAACCGTGAAAAGATTATTCTACCCACCGATCCCCAATTTCTTGCAGGCTGGCCTGTAACATCATCATCAGTTCTTTGAATGGCATCCATTTTGGCACATAGACTGGAACCTCTTCTTGATATTTCTTGTTTTTGCTTTCTTCAGAGAGAGGTGCAAATACTTGGGGTCCTTCATCCATCACTGTTTTGCACAAGGAATACAATCTATCACCATCTTCAGTAGAGATGTCCTGGTTTTGCACAAATGGAACACAACAAAATAGAATTGGGCCAAAATAGAATTAGTAGTAAGGAAAGGGCAGATCTTTGGTGTATGTTGTCCAAGCAGTCAGCTAACAGCAATATGTTTTTCAACCAATTCTCACCTCTTACTGCACACTAAATTTCATCAGCTCTTTGACAATACTCCTACAGCTAGAGTGACACAAAATGTTTCAACAGATTGTTAATTAAGTTTGCCTGCACAAAAAAAGCCCATTTCTCCAGTAGAATGTAGCACAGTTTACTGCAAAGCAGGGGATGTTATTACAAACAAGATTTTAGTCCATTTATGCTTTAGAGGCATGAGATAGTAGAGTCCAGGCAACTTTTGTAGGGTCACACATATAATCCCAATTACATCTCACTTTACTAAATTAAATTATTTAATTTATTTGCAAATTAAATATACATTACTTCATACTTTACAGTCCATCTCAGGACTACTGTTTCCAACCTTCTCATTCATAATTTACGCAGATGCCAGATGGAAAAGTAGTGTAATCCTACCTTCACATATGGTTATAAAAGAGAGAGATTAGCAAGTCTCTAGAGCAAGAAAGAATTAATACAAAACTAAAAAAACAACTATGACTTAGAAAGAAAACATGAACAATTTCTTCTACCATCTGTGTTGACTAAAAATGAGACTTCAATAACACAGTCCTAGTAAAGTGACAATCTAAGAAAGAACTGCTTATCAAGTCTGATGAGGCATCTAACAACTCTTACCTCCAGGGCAGTGATCCTACCAATAATCTCAGAAATTGCTGTATTGAGTAAAGTCCCCATAGCCTTGCAATATATGTTCACTGGCAGGACATCCTGCCACACAATTCCAAGTCTCTTTAGTTGGTGAAGTACCTGTCAAAAGAATACAGCTATTTACATAAAAGAGATTGCTACAACTTCTTTCCAGATTTATATTTATCATTTGTGTTTATGAAAAGAGGCAACATATAAAGGTGAGGTAAAGTAACCAAGACTTCGTGCTTCTTGAATATTAAATCTTAGTGTTTTGCCTGCTAGATGAAAAACACTTATCCTGAGGACAGGAAAATGACACTAAAAAATAAATCGCAAAGGAAAGAAGGGCATTAAGATGAAAGCTAATATTTCAAATTTCCCAAACCAAGTTCATGGGTAAATATTTGGTATGACAGACTTAAAACTTGTCACATGATGACTTGATGGGAAGGTAGCTTCCTGTTGACTGTGGGGGGAGAGGGGGCCTATCTGTTACGTAGTTTTTGGTGTTTAAAAACAAGGGGGACATCTAAAGATAGAAAACAAATTCCAAAGCTAACAATAGCTCCCACCTGAAGGATTGCTTTACTTGCTGCATAATAGTTCTCTTCATCATCCATGTTTGAAAAGTTTCTAGCACTTGATAATCTTTCAAGAAGTTCTCCTTTCTGGGCTCTCATTTGGGCCAAAAAACATTCTGTCCCTATAATGAGAAATGAGAATAAAGAATTCTAACAGTTGTTTAGATACACACTGCAAAACTAGGGTGGAAGAAGAGAGAAGCATGCACTATGTATCTGTTCTGCTTACTTGAAAATATTTGCTTGTTATCTAGCAAACAAGCATAAAGCTGCCCTAAGGTTACTAGAGACAGTCATTTCTAATACATTAGCCAGCCCCTCCAAACCCATCCTCAAGATAATAAGTCTTTCTCAATAGCTTGTCCAGAGTCAGATGAGAAAAATAACTTACATAGAAGCAGCTACTTATTTTCTGAAAGATCTATTCCACCGAAGGAATGTCAGGAATTGAAAAGCTAAGGTAATATATAGTCTCTGCTTTTCTTGGGCTGTCATTATAGCAAAATTATTGATTTATCCCACATTTCATTTCTTTTGATTTTTTTAATAATCCCAAGTAAAGCTAAGGGAGGTAGAAGAATAAGGAGCTATCTTGAGGTTTTACAAAATAACAAGCACTGACATTAGAGAGCTCTTACCAACAATGCCAACAGAACTGTCACAATACAAATCTCATTATTTGTCATTCTACTGATATAACTCTGATTTGGTGAATTCTCTGCACATTGGCAATGCAGTTTGGAACTCTAATGTATCATGAAATCATGTCAAGAAAAAGTAATGTTTCCACAAAGGGTACATTCACTTTATAAAATTAAATAACTAGGAATACTTGCAAATTAAATGCCCACCTACTTTCCAACATAGTTCAGGAACAACACCTCATTTCTAATTGCCTCATTTATAAATTACAAAGATACCACGCTGAGAAGTTGCATAATCAATATGCTTTACTGAATTTAAGGTATCAGTTACCAAGTCTCCTGAAGCCAGGTACAAGATCCACAAAAGTAGTAGTGCCATCGCAAAGAATAGGAGCAAGACGTAATCTGAACTGATGCCCGAGGGTCAGCAAGTGATGAGCAATATACATACAGTTATTATGATGAATGGCAGCCAATTGGGGAAGTTTTTGAAGGTTCTCCCTAGTTAAGGAGAGAGGGTAGAAAAATAAAGAAATCATCTGTTATTGAAATTGGAGTTGATGAAGTTACTACTCTTTTAACTCTTTCTAGGTTTTAATCATTGTCTGCTGTATAAATGCTGAACATAAGATATAATCTCATCATCCCACTTACAATCAGAGAGAAGTTGTTCTGCCTGAATGTGACATTATACTATAAACTATCCCAATAAATAATAAATAAGAAAGAGTAGGGGAATTAAGATATTTCACTGTGTCAGCTTTTTGTATTGGAAACTTAGCATAGCTATACATAATAAATCCCTTGAAATTTAACACTGATCAGTCTGTGGAAATACAGACTTACGTCCTCTTTCTTCAAATTCCTATTTTATTTATATACTGAAGCACTCAACTATTTTCTAATTCATAAAACTGGCTACAGATTAGTCACCTGTGAAATTTAAAATATATAAATATTTAACCTGGCTGGCATGACTCAGTGGTTGAGCGTCAACCTATGAACCAGATCATAATTTGATTTCTGGTAGGGGCATACGTCCAGGTGTGGGCTTAATCCCCAGTGTGGGGTGTGCAAGAGGCAGCCAATCAATGATTCTCTCTAATCATTGATGTTTTTATCTCTTCTCCCTTTTTCTTTGAAATCAATAAAAATATATTTAAAATGTTTCTAAGCATATAAATATAAATATATATATACACAAATATATGTCTGTGTACACACACACACACACACACACACACACACACATTTAGACTTCAATCCCATACAAATTAAATTACAATCTCTGAATGAAGCTAGGGCATTTATGTTTTAAACCTTCCCAGGTAATCTTAATTTTCATACAAAATCAAAAACCACTGCTCTAAATCTTCCACACATATTAGTCTCCCTACCCAGCCTGGGAAGAGATCTTGTCTTGTATTTCTGCTATATATCCTCAGCAGTCTCCCAACAAACAATTCTTAGTTTGCTGATTTTATTAATATCAGGCTAACTATACAAAGTCAGAAAGTAAAATGCTGAGATAGTTGTCCTCATTTTGGGCTACACATCAGAATAATTTATAGGGCTTTAAAAAACCACAGATGTGTGGGTCTTAAACCAGACCTATGAATCAAAATCTCTTGGGATAGGAACTAAGCAAATATATATATTCTTAAAGTTTCAGAAATGATTCTAAAATACTGCCAAAGCTGAGAACACTCATATAAAACAGTGGTTCTCAAAGTGTGGTCCCCTGACAAGCAACATCAGCATGATGTGGAAATTCATTTAACATTCCAGCCCTTATCTCAGTCCTACTGAATCAAGAAATCTTGGGCACGATATCTAGAAACCTATATTATAACGAGTCTTCTTGGTAATTCTGATGCACACTCAAATTTGTAAACCATAGGTCCAGCACAAAGTTCCAAGACCATACGGAAGTAAATCTAACTTCACAATAGTGTGCAAAATGTTTCTAAGCATGGACTCCTAAACCAACTGTCTCTCAAACTCAAAAAACATGGCTATCAATTGACCAGAGATGTGTTCTTTTTTCCTTTATTTGACTAGACAGTCAAATGAAAATTTTAAAACACAGCAAAGAAAATATAACTAAAAATAATAAGGTTTACAATAAATGTCTTCTTTTATAACAAAAACAACAGGTGTACCTACTTAGAAACATCTCAATATTCAAAAACCTGAATTAAAAATACTACAATAAACTAATTTTGTTCTTTGAAACCAGGATTCCTCAATCATGAATAATTGTGCTGATGTAATATTTAAAACTTTCATAAAAGATACCCAAAACATTTAATGTGGATAATAGAGAGAGTTCTTGGAAGCTTAAAGTTATGAATAATTTTTCAGATTAATATTAAAAGAAACTTCAAAAATCCACAACATTAAGTAAATAGTCTAAAATAGCTAGAAAAAGTAGCTGATTATTTGACAGTTAAATGGCAATCCCTTGTGGTATTAAGTCTACAAAGCGAAGAGAAAATGTAGTATGTTTATTAAATAGCAACGTGGAGTAATGGCCTTTTGTTTTGTAACCAAGTAAAGTGAGGCAGTTCTCATCTACCATCAAAAACAGGGTAAAGTTTTTTTCGAGTTTTTAAATTTGCATCATCCATTGTATTGCAAGATTACAAGATAACTTACTAATAAATGGCCTGTGTCCTTTAAACATATATTTTAGATGGTTTACTGCATTTCATTATAAACATTTTAGTAAGCAAAATATCTCTGGTGGGAAATAAGATTACTGGCTTAAACTGACTTACAAACATTTTAGACATACACTATACAGAAATGAAATATACAATAGTACTTACTTATGATATGTTGGTACAACATCATGAAACAAATGGAAGATATTCCTCACTGAGTAGAAAAGTTGAACAGCACTAAGAGGAAAACAGTTTCAATAGAAATGCATAAGCATAATTGGAAATAGAAAAAAAAAATCAAACTACCTTAAGTGAGAGTGAGTCATCAGCTAAAATGAAATTTGAGCGAATACCTGCCTTGGTCACTGGTGAAAACACCACTCATCTAGATGGAAATAAACTCTCAGCCAGTATTTACTAACTAGACTGCAGTCCTAAAAACCTGGATCTCTTAATAATTTTAAGAATTGCAGCATTCAACCCAAAGCCTTTTTCCATTTATCAGTTTGTTTGTTTTCTGCCAGGACCCAGAGTATCCCTTCAGTAACAAATGGAGCTAAGCCTCAAGCAAATGTTATCTATTCACTGACGCACTCTGCAAAGGGCAAGACATCAATAAGGCATTTACTTGGTTCTTTTAGAATCAGTCTGACTTTCAGCTTTCACCTTCTTACCCCAATGCAAGGAGATGAATCAACATTTCTAGAATAAAATCTAACCTCAAGGTTGTTGTTTTTTGGGTTTTGTTTCCTTTTTTTTTTTCCCCCTTTATACCTGGCCTTAGAATACCTAAAGATTGCCGAAACTGGTTTGGCTCAGTGGATAGAGCATCAGCCTGGGGACTGAAAGGTTCCAGGTTCAATTGCAGTCAAGGGCATGTACCTTGGTTGTGGGCACATCCCCAGTTGGGGATATGCAGGAGGCAGCTGATCGATGTCTCTCTCTCATGGATGTTTCTGGGTTTCTATCCCTTGCCCTTCCTCCCTGTGAAAAATCAATAAAATATATTAAAAAGAAAAAGAATACCTAAAGATTATTATTAAAATGCACTCAGAAAGGGCAAATATAAGGTTTCTGCACTTACTTCTATGTAAGAGTATCTTAAACTATGTACCTTGAATAAGTCACAGGAATGCCATAAATGTTTAGAAAAATAAGTTATGGTTATTATACGCCCAAATACTGTTGTTACTTGATTACTATAATACCTGACTATTTTATTTTATTTTTGCTGCATATGTTCTTTGAGGTTTAATAACAGAAAAGTGAGTTATTGCAGTGTAGTTGTGATTTTATTTGTCCTGCTAAAAACTATTTCTTTTAGTGAAAGAATGGCCACAGACATTCAGTATATAAAAACATACTTGCCCTAACTAGTTTGGCTCAGTGGATAGAGCATCGGCCTGAATTCAATTCCTGTCAAGGCTGGTGCCCAAGTTGCAGGCTTGATCCCCAGTAGGGGGCGTGCAGGACGCAGCTGACCGATGATTCTCATCATTGATGTTTCTCTCTCCCTCTCCCTTCTTCTCTGAAATAAAAAAAAATCTATTTTATACACACACACACTGAGTGGCCAGATTCTTATGACCACATCATCAGTACTTCATTGGGCCACCTTTTGCCTTCAATATTGCAGTGATTCTTCTTGGCATTGACTCCATGAGATGTTGAAAGGTGATGTGAGGAGTCTGACCCCATGCCTGATGAATAGCACTGTCCAGTTCTGTGAGATTAGATGGTTGTGGAACCAGCTGCCTGATGGTTCTTTTAACTTCATCCCACAAATGCTCAATTGGATTAAGATCTGGTGATTGTGAGTGCCACCTAATCAAGGTAAAGTTTTCCTCATGTTCTTGAAACCACTCCTGCACAATACAAACACCATAGCATGGCACATTCTCTTGCTGGAAGAAGCCATCTCTATTGGGATATGCCATTTCCACGAAATTCTCACTCTGCCATCTGCATGATGCAACTGGAAATGTGACTCATTGGACCACAAGGCTTTTTTTCAGTGCTTGACTGTCCAATCCTTGTGTTCCTGTGCGAATTGCAGACGTTTAATCTAGGTAACTGCAGACTGCAAAGGTGTCCAAACAGACCTTCGGCTTCCATATCCCATATGATGCAGTGTACAGCTAATTTTCCTACCAATGTCAGGAGGTCATAATAATCTGGCCAAGTGTATAATTGGGTGTTCTGTATTCTCACATATTTATTTTGCCAAAGGAAAATATATTTCCTTTTACATGTATTTTTCTTCCTACTTATAATTAAAAGTGGAAGGACTTGTGAATATAATAATTCATTAATGTCACGGAAGTATCTTGGTCAACGTGTTCTTTTTAGAGCAGAATAGAATAAAGGGGTTTGTTTGAATGTGGAGGTAAAAACTGAAACTCTGGAAGCCAATCTAAAGATGCAGTATGATTAAGCCCAGCCCTAACTAATAGAGGTGTTTTCTATTATGAGGATGAGAAGTAAAAATCTTCTATGTATAGATACAAACTGAAGAGGCTTTTGTAATTCTGTTCTGCAATCAACTTGGACTACAGCCTATCATTCTCTCTTCAATTTTGTCTAGGAGTAGGAAAAAGCTTACAAAAAGAGATTCAATATATGCGGAACAGAGTTTGGAGAACCCTGTATACAATGCACATTAGAAGAAATCATCCTGAAAGGGTGATTTTTGATACATTCCACTCTTTTCTTTCTTTGGATACTCAACAAACTATTATCACTTTAGAAAATAAATATTTAAAATGTAAATTAATTAGAGCCTAGATTTAAAAAGATAACAGAAATATTAAGTTAAGTGGCTAGAGCAGGCTGAAGTAGATGATACAACTATCACTATTACCACTCCTACCAATAATAAGAAGC
Source organism: Lasiurus borealis (assembly GCA_004026805.1). Lineage (NCBI taxonomy): Eukaryota > Metazoa > Chordata > Mammalia > Chiroptera > Vespertilionidae > Lasiurus > Lasiurus borealis. The sequence continues at coordinate 18,868 of PVJN01031560.1, forward strand.
ATTTGAGTATTAATTATTTTCCAGGTAGCTTTTTAAATTCCTTACACATGCTTTCTGATGTAATATCATTCAATTCAAATTAAAAAAAATAAAATTAAATAAAAATTAAAGTGCTTTCTATTAAAATAATTAACAATTTTTAACATCAAGAAAATCCATTAGGCGATCCATACGTGTTTCTATTCTTACACTTTGTTATAAGATGTTATTAAAAAGACAAGTTAGTTGTTAATATACATCTGTGTGCTGCACTATTTTTTAGAAAAAAATATATTCATTAACAAATGGAGTAAGAAAACCCAAAAGAGCCCTGGCCGGTTTTGCTCAATCGGCCTGTGGACAGAAGGGTCATAGGTTCACATATTTCAGTTGCAGGTTCAATCCCCTACTGGGTTAGGGCACATTCATGAGGCAACCAATGTTTCTCTCTCTCCCCTTCCTTCTTCCCTTCCACTCTGTCTTAAAAAAAAAAAAAAAAAATCAATGGAAAAAATATTCTCAGGTGAGAAATTAAAAAAAAAAAATCGTAAGATTCAAGCTAATTTTCTTAATAAATATCAGTTTAGATAACATATTTAACAAAGTCATTGCCATGTTGACACAACTCAGAACTCTTACCATTGATCACTACTGGTTGTTGCCTCTAGTAAAGTCTGATAGGCAAGTTCCATTAATTTCTTCACAGATTCACTAACACGACAAGTGGGCAAAGAAAAGGAATGTTTATCCAATGTATTTTCAGGCTGTAAATTCAACATTTCATTGTACTGAGTTGTGGACATTTTCTGTATTTGTAGCTTGTCATCCTCATCAGGGGTGGGTAAATCAGGCACACTTATCTTAGAGTCAGGAATAATCTAAGATTCAACACAGAAACAGAAAAAGCACTATCCTCAGAATAATTCAAATGCAAGCATACAGTGAAGAATAAGATATGATGATAAAGCTATGGCTCTATAAGGTAATAAAAAGATTTGAGTACAGCTCTGGCCAGGTGGTTCAGTTGGTTGAATGTGGTCCCATGCTCCAAAAGACTGCAGGTTCAATTCCTGATCAGGGAATATACCTAGGTTTCAGGTTTGATACCCAGTCGGGGCATGTGCAGGAAGCAACTGATTGATGTTTCTCTCTCACATCTTTGTTTCTCCCTCTCTCTTCTCACACTTTTTCTACAAAGGCAGTATTTTAATAACTGCTCAATCTTAGGTTGAGAGCATGTCACCAGAAATAAGCAATTCTTTTTACTATTTACTACAATTATTCCAATTCTTGTGTGCACTAATTTGGTAAGAATACAAAACCAATATAGCCTCTCTAACACTTATACAAATGAAAATTCTCAGACTTAGTCAAGACTAAAGGCTGTTAATCTGGAAACATCAGTGATATTTTTCACCCTAACTTTTAACAGTCATTTAACCTCGCTGGACTTCAATTTTCTCATTGTACAAGAAAGAAAAACTGTATTGCAAGATGATTTTCAAACCTCACTGCTTAAAGATGCCCTAGGGTTCAAAAAAAGGAGAGATTAAACATGTAGAAGCAGCAGGTTCCCTAATCCCACTGCAAGAAGAGCAGCTCTGCTCTTCATATATTGGACCCCTTCAGAAAATGTATGACAGAAAAAGTTGTCTGATAAAAATGTTTAAGTTATCAAACTTGCCTTCCAAATCTGTAAAAGGGTATAATAATATCTACTTCATAGTGCTGTTATGAAGTTTATATAATATAAATGTCAGGGACCTATTAGTCAAAATTATGGCTAATATTAGAAAGCAGAAGAAAAAATATAACTATAGAGATGATTAGAAAAATGCTAATGTTTATCTGAAAACTAGTGGACCCAGAATATACAATTCAAAACAGTGACTTCATGAGGAGGGTAAGGGAACCTCAAGATGGAAGAATATATGACATCTGTCAGATTAAAATGTAAAAATAGAACAACAACAAAACACAAATTTAGATGTTTTGCAAAAAATAGTGAGAACACATAGGAAGTTGTTTTAGAGAAAATTTAGATGAAGACTATGAAAGGCAAATGAAATTAAAATGATTTATGAAAAAAGGAAGATGAGCTTTTCAAAGCTGGGCAATTTCAAGTACTGTATCTAATTCTAGGGCCTTCATGCCAAGAAAAAGAACCAGGTTAGAATCTACAGCAGATGTTATTAACAAAGAACAATTACGCCTTCCAGAGAACATCTGGCAATGTCTGAAGACATTTTTAGTTATCACAATAGGAAAGTTGCTAGCGGCATCTGTGAACAGAGATTTAGGGATGCCACTAAACTTCCTACAGGCCAATCCTCGAAGGCAAAGAATTATCTGGTCCCAAATATCAACAGTGTCATGTTGAGAAACCCTGATCTAGAAGAAGCTATGTATTAGGATTTGGGCACTCAAAAAAAAAAAAAATTGTAGTTTTATAGAAAGTCAGAATTAGTTGAATAAGAAGCTTAGACATTCAATTTTGTCATGTTACTGAAAAGAAAAATGAGGTCCAACAAGGTTAAAGTATTTATTTAGCTCAGAGTCACAGAGCATACAGTAACAATCCTATTTACATCAAGGAGTTATGACAGAGAAAATGAGATATATATTAATTCATTTACCAAATCCTTACTGAATACTAGGTATATAGTGGGGTGCACCAGGTATTTTCTTGGTGCTGGACATACACAGTAAGGAAAAAACCCTTCCCTTATGGAGCTTATTTTCTACAGTAGAAGGATTATTTTTTTAATCCTTACCCAAGGATATGTTTTTATTGATTTTGGAAAGGAAGAGAAAGGGAGAGAGAAACATCAATATGAGAAAGAAACATCAATTGGTTGCCTTCCATGCCCACCCAGACTGGAGATTGAACCTGCAACCTGGGTATATGCCCTGACCAGGAATTGAACCAATGACCCTTTAGTGGACCCTATGGAAGGCAAGTGGACAATGCTTTAACTAACTGAACCACACTGGCCAGGGCAGAGGTCACAATATTAAAGCATGGTCAGGAAAGGGAGCAAATCATGTAGCATAATTTGTGGTAAAAATGTTACTAACAAAGGGAACAAGAGACTCAAAGGTTCTGCAACCAGTGGTCCTAGCAAATTTAGGGAATAGCAATGATGGAAGCCCAATACAACAGCACCTGAATTAGAGAGGCAACGGGGGCACAGATCATGTAAGGCCTTATAGCTACTGTAAGGTTACTGGGTCTTTCTTCATATAAGGCGGGAAGTCACTGGTTTTGTGCAGAAGAGTGACATAATCAAGTGATATTTATGTTAGAAAAACCCACAGCACAATTCCTGGTAATAAGTAGATTTCAACTTCCTTAACAATCCAAAATTACCTCAAAAGGTGTTACTACTCAAATGGCTACCTAAAGTGGACAGGTTACTCCCAAGGACAATGGCATATGGCAGAAGGGATAGAGGGAAAAAGAGTAGAGTACCTGCAGTGATAGAAGAAAAACAGCTGAGAAATTTTCTATTAAGAGATTACCCTAGTCAATGTGTTGTTTTAAACTAATAACACCTTACTTTTACCAAATATTACTTTATATTTGTAAGTTATGAAGAGAAAATAAAATAGAAATGAACACACAGAAATATCTAAAATCAATGGAGTAACTTACCCTCAAAGTAAATTAATCAGTTAATTTGTTTATACTTTACATAGTTCACATCTTTTTATTATTTTAACTTCAAAACTAGTGCCTAGAAGATGAAGTCAACATTTGCACAATAGAATATAATCTCTGGACATAAATAAAGCCTGCATGTCACAAAATTGTATACGAAAAATTAAGTAATGAAGTTGAGAAAAACATAGGGGTTGGCATGTTATCTAATGTCAACAATAGTAATCCATTACATTTATGTAGACTTTTTCAATCTATATAATGCTTTCATGTGCATTACTTTATCTGGACTTCACAATACCCTATGAAAGAGATAAATATTAGGACCACTTTAAAGGTAAGAAAATGAACACCCAGAAGATTAATAACTCTCACCATAATCTAAGCAACTGTCATGCTCTCTTCCGGGCTACCATATTCATTTCAAAAAGGAGCTGCTTTCTGAACACTGTGTAACATACAATAACCCAAATACCTTCACAGTGTTGTGAATTTCAGAGGTCATTAGGTTCCTAGCTGCCACAATCACATCCTGACACTTCTTATTAGCAAAATGAGAATTGATGTTACGGGCATATTTTAGCAAATCAGTAGTATCTCCTTTTAAAAACTTCATCTCCTTCAAGGCATTTTCAAATTCTTCAGTGGATAGTATTATCTGACAAATACAAGAAAAAAAAAATAACCATATACATATGTTCCATTTCAATATTAAAATTTCAAATTCAATGAAAAAAATAGAACAGCTGGTCATTTAAGTTTTAGAACAAATCATCAATTACTAGGAATAAAACTATCATACATTTTTTTCCTGCCTCAAATTAATTAGGAAGAGTTTCTTTAATAGAAATTTCTGATTCTATTTGGTTAAGATAAAAAGACCTACAAAATAAATATACTTATTTTAGTGTTCAAAGAAAGACTAAAAAGAAACAAGAAAGTAGAATCACATAGTAACTACTATGACTGATACAAGTATAAATACAAGGATAATTGTTTTTCAAAAGTATCTTACTAAAGAAAATACATTTAGTAAAAAGGTGCTTCGCAATCAAATGGTAGGAAGCCAGGAAAAAAAGGAAGTTATGAGGAATTTGCTTCTATTCCTTATTAATAATTTTTTTAAATGTCACTAAAGAGGAGGAGCCAAGATGGCGGCATAGGTAAACACCTACACTGCTGCCTGGCACAATTTCAAAACTACAACTAAAAGACAGAACAAACATCATCCAGAACCAAAGGAAAGCTGGCTGAGTGGAAGTTCTACAGCTAGAAGGAAAGAGAGGGGCTCACGGAGACTCAGAGGAGCTGCAAAAAGCTGAGGTACGGAGACGCGCGCGCTGAGAGAGCGGGTGCCCGAGTACCTGGCTGACTTTCTCTGACGGGAGGGAAACGGAGACCCCCAACGACATTGAACCCCTTATCCTACAACACTAAACCCCAGAGCCAGCTGAAACTCATACGGGGGGAGTTTGGACTGTGAAAAGGGAGAAGTGCACAGAAACTTAGGGGAGTCGCAAAAGATAGGAGGTCTGTTCACGGTAGCGCGCACGCGCACAAACAGGGCGCTGGCGCCACACTGAGGAAGGATTGCTGGTTGTGCTGCTGGCTTTTGCGACTGGGCGGGAGACAGACCCACCCAACTGTGCTACTTCTGAGTCCAATGGGCCCCTGTTTCGGGTGAAACCCTGGAGACCTAGACTCGTGTGGTCCTGGCGAGCAGGGGAGCTGGAAAGGCAGCAGTCTAGAGGCACTGTGGGTGGGTGCGCACAAGGACTGCTCCAGCCATTACCCAGTCACGTGAGACTCGGGGGCCATAGAGGGTGGGGCCGACTGGAAGGCAAGGCAGTCCCTTAAGCCCTGAGACACCACCCATCCCAAGCTCAACAGAGGCTTCTATGGTATTGCAAGTAAAAAAGTTTCCCCGACATAGTGAAAATGCCGAGACAAGGGAAGGGATCAAAAACAAAAGAAATGGAGGGAAAAAAATGACTGGATATAGAGTTCAAAACCATGATTATAAGGTTTATCAAGAATATGCTAGAAAAGGCGGATAAATTTAGCGAAAGCCTACTTGAGATACAAAAGAGCCAACTAGAGATGCTAGAGATGATGCATAAAATTAGCAAGCCCCAAGAGGAGATGAAAAAGGACCAACTAGAGACACTGACTGAAATAAAAAATATACAGAGTCCTAACAGCAGACTAGAGAAAGGCAAGAATCAAGTCAAAAATTTGAAATATAAAGAAACAGAAAACACTCAACTGGAAAAGC
>PVJN01031561.1:0-24780 GCA_004026805.1 Lasiurus borealis
TGGAGTGGCTCTTGGTGGCCTGCAGGAATCAGGCTGAAACCCACAGTCCAATGCTGTCTGGAGCTCCTACCTGCCACTCCCATTCATCCCAGCCCCACTGTGCCTATTGCAATTGGGAGAGCCTTGTGCTGCCACAACAGCACTTGCCAGCCATGAGCCCTGTGTCTGGCACCCTCCCTAAGGGAGTGGCCTGTGAGATTGGGCTGAAACTGGGTCTCTGACATCCTCTGAGGGGTCCTGGATTGAGAGAGAGCACAGGCCAGGCTGAGGGACCCCACCGGTGCAACGATCAGGCAGGGGAGGACTGCGGGAGGGCTTCAGGGCATGTCCAGCCCATCTCGCTCAGTCCCTGATTGGCTAGACCCCAGCATCAAGCTAACCTACTGGTTGGAGCATCTACTCTATGGTGGTCAGTGCACACCATAGCAACTGGTTGACTAGTGGACTGTTTTCCCCCTGGTGGTCAGTGCACATCATAGCTAGCAATTGAGCATAATTAGCATATTATTATTTGATTGGTTGTTCAGCTGTTTGGTCTATTTGCATATTATCCTTTTATTATATAGGATTTTTAATGGCCATTTATTCTCCTATTTTAAAGTTTATGAAATACCTGTAAAACCTCAAAATTAATTAAGTCACTTTGGAGTTCATGAGTAAATAATTCTGTGGTAATATCAACTAGTTGATCTCACCAGGAAAAGTGTTGAAAAAAATTTGAGGTGTGTTTTCCTACAAGGACAGGGTTCATTCAATATTTATCTTTTCTTGCTCATCAATGAAATATTTTTAGAGTTATTCATTTGGATAATGACACACTCTCCTTTTAGGAATTTTTCTTACAGATATATGTGTGTAAAAAATAGATGCTCATTGTAACATTTTTTATATTAACAAAAGACTAGAGATAACTTCAGTACATATAAAGGGCGAGGTAGGTTAAATTAAGATCCATTCATACAAAAAATATGACATAGATGTTAAGAAGATTATGTACTAGCTAGAGGCCTGGTGCACAAAATTTGTGCATGTAGAAAGGGGGGTTGGTCCCACAGCCTGGCCTGCACCCTTTCACAATCTGGGACCACTAACTCCTAACTGCTTATCTGCCTGCCTGCCTGATTGCTCCTAACACCTCTGCCTGACTTGTGACTGCCTATAACCACTCACCTGCCTGCCTGAACACCCCTTACCACCTCTACCTGCCTGATGCCCCTAACTGCTTGCCTGCCTGCCTGACCATCCCTAACCACTCTGTCTTGGCCCCTGCCATCATGGCTTCATCTGGAAGGATGTCTGGAATGACATCTGGAAAGTCATTCAGCTGTACGGCCAGCAGTCCAGTCTAATTAGCATATTATGCTTTTATTATTATAGATAGAAAATGATCCCTAAAATATTTTACCAAGTGAAAAAAAGTACAAAACACAGTATATAGTGTACAAATGTATATATTTGTACAAATGGCATTTACCTATTTGCATACATTTTTCCTGTAAGAATGTACAAGAAATTGGTAGTAATAGTTGCTATGAGTATGGGTTGCTATTTCAATAAAAAGTAGTTAATTACAAAATTTATCACTCCTCATTACATTATATTATCAATTAGTAATTATCTTTTAAAAGTTATTACAATATTATTGACTATTTTCTATGCTGTACATTAAATCTTTGTGACTTGTTGATTGTTTTTATAAAATGTATTTTATGAGCTAATATTCGTTATAACATTATATGTATTTCAGGTGTGTAACATTATAAATTGACATCTGTATGTACTATTTTAGTCTCACTGCCAAAAGATTAATTTCCATCTAACACTATATGATTAAGCCTCTTTATGCATTATACTCTCCCTCCATCTCTCTTCCCTCTGGTAATCATCAATTTGTTGGCTTCCTCTATAAATTTGTTTTTGTTTTTATATTTTATCAAATCATATATTTGTCTTTTTTCATATGACTTATTTCACTTAGTATAATACTCTCATGGTCCATCCATGGTGTTGCAAATGACAGGATACTTCACTCGGTGCTGTGAAAATTTGAAAACCTGGATGAACAAAATGACTTTTATCTAGGAAAATGTAATATGCCAAAACTGATATCAGAAGACCTAGAAAAATACAAACAAGATTATGTCCTAAGAAGAAACAGAAAAAACATTTAATAAAGAAAAGCTTCAGACCCATTTGATTTTATAGAAAATTGTACCAAAACTTTAAAGAAAATACAATACTAATTCTATTTAGATAGCTACAGTATTTTAAAAAGCACTATTCTAAATTATTTTTATGAAATGAATGATACTAATTCCAAAGTCTGAAAGATTAGAAAATAATAACAAAACAAAACAAAAAAACAGCCTAAAAAACAATTTCACTTGTAAATATTAATCCGAGCTCCAAAATAAGCACTGGCAATAAATTTTAAGATTAAAACTTCATGAGCAAAGGAAGTTTATTTCATGAATCAGTGACACTTCTATAGTAAAAAAAAATTAACTGGAAAAACTAATAAGATGAATCAACCTGGCTGGAGTGGCTCAGTGGTTGAGCATCAACGTATGAACCAGGAGGTCATTGTACTATCCTTTCAATTTCTTAGAGGGCATCAAACCTGGGTTGCGGGCTAGATCCCCAGTATTGGGATCTGCAGAAGGCAGCTGATCAATGATTCTGTGTCATCATTGATGTTTCAATGTCTCTCTCCCTCTCTCTTCCTCTCTGAGATAAATAATAAAAATATGTTAGGAGAAGCAGGAGGAGGAAGGGCAGGAGGAGGAGGAGGGTGGGGAGGGGGAGGAGGAGAAAGTGAATAGTCACTGACAAAATTTAGCAATGATTTAAAAGAAAATACTCAATTAAATATGAATAGATGGATATTCCCTTAGTGTTATATAAATATACATTTCAGCTCAAAAGACAGTGTAAGGATTAATGGGAACCACTGGAATATTTCCACTAAAGTCAGGTGGAACTGAGTTTAAAAAGGTCAGCCCTCCTTTGCCATTTTAGTGTAACATTGTAATAGAGGTAACAGTGCAATCAAATAAGGAAGAGGAAAAATATTCAGCAACACAATAACTGATAAATCTTGGAATATCTGTACAAATGAATACTATACAGTAGTAACAAAATGGATGATTTACTACTATATATATCTTTATGGCTGGATTTTGAAAACATAATGTTGTAAACAATAATATCAAAAACACAGAAGAATGCATATGGTATGATTGTGTTTATATAAATACCACAACAGACAGAAGTATAGTGTCAGGCAGTAAAACCATATAATACAGACAAGGAATAATGAGCACAAAATTCAGCATAGTGGTTAATTTCAGAGTTCAGTGTGGGGAGGTGATACAGAGAGAAGCACACAAAGATATTAATGTCCTACTTCTTAAGCTGGGTGGCCAATGCCTAAGTTTTCACTTAACATTCTTTTAGCTCAATATTCACCATATATTCTTTATATATGATATTTTCACAATAAAACCAAACTTAATTTTTGATATTTTGCTTGTAATTAACACAGAATTTATATTGAATATAGGTATGTTCAGTGTTTTACTATTTTGACATTTCAAAATAGAGAACAAATCAACACATGTGTCCCATAGATTCAGGAAAGAGTTATGTTGGCACCAGGCAAGAGAATTTGACCATGAGAATAATGATGGTGATGGCCCTTTCATCAGTAGGGAAAAGGAGGATTTAAAAAAAATTAGACAAAAATATTAAAGATGAAATAAGCAAGAATAAAAAAAAAATTCGTGCTGGAGAATAAAAATCAGTGAAGCTATTGGGAATTACAGAACTGATACCTGTATTTATTTATTTTACTTTTTTTCCCTTCTAATGTTCTTTATGCATATTTCAACATATACACATAAAAATTTCTGTTTTAAAAAATAATACTGCTAACACAACTGAAAAATTTACCATAATTCATCCAGTAAATGGTGAAATTTCTAATTGTCTTATAAATATAATGAATGCTTTTATTAAAAAAAAAACAGTTAAATGAGAATTCAAATAAAATTTTACATATTGCAATTGACTGGTATATCTTTTAAGCCTCTTTTAACCTATAGGTTTCACTTTCATCTTTATTTAAATTGCAATTAATTTATATAAGAGATACAGAGTGTTTTTTTCTTTACTTACCCACAGTGATTTTGTTGCTAGCATCCCCGTGGTATTATGTGACACATTTCCCTGTTGTTTTTGTAGTTCCTGTGGATTAATATGTGGATCTAGAGAGCTTGTTCCTAAAGGTCGTTCTGGATCTCAGCCTCAGCTTTAATGCGGAACTTGTTAGAAATGCAAACTTTTGAGCCTTACCCCAGGCCTACCAGCTCAGAACCCCGGAGTTTCCGGTTCAGTGATCTGCGGTTTAACTAGCCTCCAGGTAATGCCAATTCTGCTGAAGTTTGAGAACAGCTGACTTAGAGGTGTAGTCAGTTTCAGTTCTGATATTTTTTTGTCAAGACCACTTTATAATAGTGGTGTGTTCTTTTTTCAATTCAGTGTTTTGGGGGTGATGTTGGTTAATAGGGTCTTATAGGTTTCAGGTGTGGATTTCTATGTTACAAGATCTGTATATTGCACTGTGTAAAGGCACATCTGGTTGTTTTTCCTCTTATGGCCATAATGCTGCATGCTTAGATCCATGACTATATTAGAGATTATAAAATGGAGATAGTCTAATTCTATCATTCCTTCTTCATTTGTTATCTGACATATTTCTAAAGAGTGAAATAACCCGCATCTACCACTTAGTAACCCAGTGCCCTTAAACGATTTCAAATCCACTAAGAAATTGAAAGGATAGTACAGTGAAAGTTCATATACTTATAACCTAGATTCACTGATTATTAATATTTTGCAACATTTGTTTTTATTTCTCCCTGTCTACACACACACACACACACACACACACACACACACGTATCTATATGTATATTTGAAAGCAACTTGACACATTACCCCTAAATACTTCAGCATATATTTCCTAAGAATGAAGATGTTTTCCTACAAAACCCAAGAAATTTAATATCGATTCAATAATTTATATATATGTATAAAAGCCTAAGTGACCTTCTGATTGTCCAACCTATAGCTATGACATGCAATGACCACCAGGAGGAATGTTCAATGCTGGAGCTGCTGAGCTACTGTGACATGGGAGCTGGGGTTCTTGGGTGACACACCAGGAACCAGAAAGTAGTGTCACCCAAGAACTGCCCTCTCACAATCCAGCACCCCTTGGGGGATGTCGGAGAGCTGGTTTCAGCCTGATCCCTGCAGGCCAGGCCAAAGGACCCCAGCGGTGCATAGAGAACCTCTAGTATCAAATAAATAATTCATATTCAAATTTTAATTGTCCACAAAATATCCTTTCTTATAGTTACTTTTATTCAGGACCCCATCAAAAATAACATATTTCATATAGTTTCCATGTTTCTGTAGTTTCCTTCAATCGAGAATAGTCCCTTTCCTGCTGACATTTTTGAAGGGTCAGCATCAATTATTTTAGAAAATGTTCCATCATCTAGACTTCCTTGGTTGGTTTCTTGTTATTATATTCAGGTTAAATATTTGGTTACAAAACTACCTAGGTTGTGTTACATACTCCATAGCATCCCATTAAGAAGTAATGCACAACAATATGTCCCATTCTAAGGGATGATTCTCCATTCAAGATCTCGGTTAAGGTAGTAACTGCCAGGTTATTCTATTGTGAAAGGAGGGAAGTCCAATTTATAAATTTAACTTAATTAACAGTACACAATAAAAGTGACTTGTTATTAATATAAAATTTATTTTAAGTCTAGCTTACAACTTTCCAAACAGCATTAGTCTATACAGAACATTCCCTTCTCTATTTTCTAAGCCCATCGTGAGATTCACTCAGGAGAGCTTTTCTTCACCAAAAAAAATAAAATAAAAAAATAAAAAGCCTCAGTTGAAATTTTTGATTGCTCTTTTATCTCCATTAAACATATGCTCAATAATGTGAATGTTTACAGTCTATTTTCTAAAAAAAATTGCAAGAAGATCAAATTATTTCAAGCTCTCAAGGTAAATGTTTAATATATATGCTGGGTAGATTTTCAGCCTTTGGAGGAAATAACCTCTCTCTTCTTGAATTCTCCATATTCACAACCAAAATTCTTTCCTCCGCTCTGTTTAAGTTTCAGGTAATTTTTGTTATGACTAGTAAGGAGGGCCAGTGTTGTGTATATTGTTGTAATCTGTACAGTGAAATGACTTCCTTATTCTACAGGGAGCTTTGGCAAGCCTCCCTGTTCTTGCGTTACTTTGATGTCTGAGGGTCATTCTTGGCAACTTTATCAATCACGTCATTTCAAGTGTAAGTTTGTTTTGATTTCCAGTTCTGCCCACTTTTCCCTACTTGTTTTGCCTCACTCATCTTCCTCTTTTCAGGCCTTGAGTGCCCTGTGTGTGTACATGTGCCAGGGCACACGCGTGCCCAGGCCAGGGAAGAAGAGAATGACTGCTATCCAGTTGTACTATTACCTGCTGGGAATGTTTTGCATTAATTATATGTGACCTGATAACTTTAGTTTCCAACTATTTCTGTGGGTATCACTTATGCTATAAAATATCAGACTGTATTTTAACTGGTTTGTAATAATACACACTAAAAACCATTCTTTGGTATAATAATTTTTTTACAGACCCAAGCAGGGATTAAATGTATAACTAAGCTCGCCTCACCATTTTGTGCACCAGAAAGGCCTTCACTCGTCATGGAAGCTACATCTTCTAATTAGGGACCCTTTCCCCCCAGACTTTTATATAGTTCCTTTTTCTGGCCTTTACCACATAGTAGTCTATACCAACCCATTCTGTGGTCTTTTAAGTTTCTTGCAAACTTGTAGGCTGGCATTTGAAATTACAAGCAAAATTATTATTTTTTCATTTAAGGATACCAGGGCCCAGTCTTTGCAAATAGAGTGTAATATTTGGCTTGCAATAACTATTTTTCATGCGCCATCACATTTTTTTTTTCTAGATGGCAATGGCAAAGGAATTGTAGCAGGAAATGATTTGGGCCAAAACTACCGTGGACAGCTGTGGGAGGGCTGAGAAGCAGGTCGCTGGGGCTGCGCACCCAGCGTTGTCAGCTGTCTGATAGAAGCAGGCAGGGACCCCCGACTTAATCTGGGGGCCTTTCGGATCTGAGAGTTCGTCGTGGCACTGAGTTCACAGCAGGCTTCTGATACCCCTGAGACCATCTCATTCTCAGGAACCACTTGGTCAGATTCCACTGGTGGTTCCAGCAGACCTTGCATGGTCTGGAGCGCACAGAACTCCAGAGTGTTTGCTCAGCTGTGGTGGGTCTACTGGCCCAAGACATGTGGCCCCAAAGAGGAACCACGTGACAGTTTCATCCAATAGGATATCTTGGCTCCTCAGGGCAGCAAACAAATTTGTATTCTGTGAATGTGAATAACATGCTTTTTTTCAAAAATTTTTTTTAATTTTCTGGGTTTTAGTAAATATGCTCAGTTATTAGCTAACTTTCTTTTCCTGACTTCCTATTTATATCTCAGAACTGAATGCTGATGATCTTTTAAGTCGGTTTTTAAAAAGGAGCCCGAGACCTTGAAAAAGATTTTATTCTTAGCAGTCTCTCAAATTTCTTCTGTGAAATGTCTTTCACAATGCACTATAAAAATAAAAACAGTCACCACCGATTCCTGGCATATGCCAACACATTGCTGTCTTTTTCTTTTTTCTTTTTGGCCACTTTAAAGTTACTACAGAAGAGGGAGAAAAGGCTTTATTTTTATTCAGAAGGAAAATCCTGTATCAACAAAAGTGAAACACAAAAGAACTAATTCCTTTGTTTATATTTTGAAGTTTAGTTTTCTCTACAGAAAGGATAGTATGACACTGGTATATTAACTTGACTGCAAATAAGATATTTAAAAACACAAGCTTTACTATCAGTCCTTGATTTTTTTAAACAAAAGAACTGTATACACACAAAAACAAGCCTTCAGGTTCATTTATCTGGTCCTTGGTATAGCTAAAAAAGAGAGAATTATGTATGTTTTACGAAGTTTGCTTACTACACATGATGTGTAAAAATAGTCACTGTGTCATGATTAACAAAAAGGGAAAAAAAGGGCAAATTTATAGGGTGAAGAGATAAGTCAACTTATTGGTCACATTTTAAACTACAAAGTAATAAAATTACCAGTTTGTGGTCTATATTTAAGCTCATAAGTGGAATTTGGGTTGTTACTAAGGGGCAGATAATGAAGATAGTTGAGCCACCACTTAGCCTGGGTTTCTGAATGCTCATCATGCAACAGAATTACCATGGCAATACTCACTCAGGCTGGTACATGATCAAGAAGTCTATTTGTGCCCTAGTTGGTTTGGCTCGGTGGATAGAGCATCTGTCTGAGGACTGAAGGGTCACAGGTTTGATTCCGGCCAAGGGCACATGCCCAGGTTGCTGCCTTGATTCCCAGTTAGCGGGTGTGCAAGAGGCAGCCAATCAATGATTCTCTCTCATCATTGATGTTTCTATATTTTTCTCCCTTTCCCTTCCTTTCTGAAGTCAATAAAAGTAGGTGTGTGTGTGTATATATATATATATCCATGTGTCTCTTTAAGACACTAAGAATGTATTGGGTAGGTGTATCTCTTTGAATGCAGTAAGTTAGCCTGAACTTCATCTACCTAAATGTGTATTAGTGCCTATACTGTGCGGGACAAAAAGCAATTGATTAATAGCATTCCAATCTCATCAGGCTATAGGCATTTTTAATGTGATTAAATAGGAAGTATCATGGTGTCCATGCTTTTGAAAACTGAAGGAATCTCAAGCAGAAAGTAATTTTTCCACAACAAATGTGAATTTATACCTTTCTTTCTCATTGACAGTTAGTGAAGTTGATAATCCCGATAACACTGAAGACTCAGACAACTCAGACCAGACATCCTGAAACCTGCGACAGAACTGTGTGAGCTGTGCTAGGTGGACTGAGGAACCACTCTAGGCATCACAAGATTTTGAAAGTGGAGGAAATAAAAACAGTTATTGGAATGCATTCCTTGGCATAGACTGTCTAGTTCAGTAAGGTATATGTAGTCCTTTTTTATTTAAATTTAATAAATCTTTATTGTTCAGATTATTACAATTGTTCCTCTTTTTTCCCTCCATAGCTCCCCTCCACATGGCTCCCACCCCTCCCTCTGCCCTTACCTCCCTCCACATTATCCTCATCCATAGATATATGACTTTTGTCTAATCTCTTCCCACACCCCCCTCACCACTTTCCCCCTGAGAATTATCAGTCCACTCCCTTTCTATGGCCCTGATTCTATTATAATCATCAGTTTATTCTGTTTATCAAATTATTTATTCACTTGATTTTTAGATTCACTTGTTGATAGATATGTATTTGTTGTTCATAATTTTTATCTTTACTTTTTTCTTCTTCTTCCTCTTCTTAAAGAGAACCTTTCAGCATTTCATATAATACTGATTTGATGTTGATGAACTTCTTTAGCTTTTTCTTATCTGTGAAGCTCTTTATATGATCTACAATTCTGAACACTAGTTTTGCTGGGTAAAGTAATCTTGGTTGTAGGTTCTTGCTACTCATCACTTTGAATATTTCTTGCCACTCCCATCTGGCCTGCATAGTTTCTGTTGAGAAATCAGCTGACAGTTGTATGGGTGCTCCCTTGTAGGTAACTATTTTTCTCTTATTGCTTTTAATATTCTCTTTTTGTCTTTTGTTCTTGATATTTTAATTATGATGTTTCTTGGTGTGGTGCTCTTTGGGGTTCTGTGCACTTCCTGGACTTGTAAGTCTATTTCTTTCACCAGGTGGGGGAAGTTTCTAGTCATTATTTCTTCAAATAGGTCTTCAGTATCTTGCTCTCTCTCTTCTTCTGGCACCTCCATAATCTGATGTTGGTATGCTTGAAGTTATCCCAGAGGCTCCTTACACCATCTTCACATTTTTGGATTCTTTTTTCTTTTTGCTTTTCCAGTTGAGTGCTTTCTGCTTCTTTGTATTTCAAATTTTTGACTTGATTCTTGTGTTCCTCTAGGCTGCTGTTATGTTTCTGTATAATTTTTATTTCAGTCAGTGTATGTTTAATTTCTAGTTGGTCCTTTTTCATCTCCTCTTGGGTCTTGCTAAATTTATCCATCTTTTCTAGAAATTCTTGAAAAACCTTATAAACATGGTTTTGAACTCTATTTCCAGTCATTTGTTTTCCTTCATTTCTTTCGTTTGTGATCTCTTTCTTGGTCTTCAAGTTTTCACCCCTTCCCTGAGTTGGTAGAGTAGCTTTGTGTGGTAGGTGTCCTATATGGCCCAGTAGCTCTGCCTCCCCAGTTACCTGAGGTAGAGTCTCTTGGTGACTCTCTTTGTGGACTGTGTGTACAGCCTTGTTGTAGTCTTGATTGTTGTTGGTAACACTAAGGGGAATTGTCCTCCAAGCCAATTCAATGTGAGGATCAGCTGTTTCTATACCAGGAGAACTTCTGTGCTGGAGTCAGCCTTATGATACACGACTTGCTAGGCTTGGATGGGGCAGAGTATCAGGGCTGAGCAGACAGCCTTGGCTTCCTGTCAGCCCTGCCCTACATGGCCCCTGCGTCTCAGTGTCTCTCAGTAATTGCTGCAGCCCTCTCTGTGCGCACTAATACTCACGAGCCTCCAGACTTCTGCCTTTCATGGCTCCCCTGAGTTTCCCTGTTTTCCGGGGACCCATATAAGTCTAGATCCCCAGGATTTTGCCCAAACTAGGGTTCAGTGCAGTCAGAAGTGGAGTTCAGCGCAGTTGGGATGTTCGGGCTTCCTCATGCTAGAGAAAGCCAGTGGCACAATCAGTAGTCAGTCCTCTCTGCACGCCCTGGCATGTGTGTTTCCAGACCTCTGCCTTTCCTGGCTCCCCTGAGTTTCCATGCACTCCTCCTTTTTTCGACAGACCAGACCCCCATATGAGTCTCACCTGGAATGAGGTTCAATGTAGTCAGGAGTTTCTGTCTCCCACCTGCTAGAGGAAGACAGCCAGGAACTCTCCTGCCCATCCTCTCCATGCATGTGCCTACGTACCTCAGCTTTTTGCAGCTCCTCTGAGTCTCTGTGAGCTCCTCTCTTTCCTTCTAGTTTTAGAATTTCCACTCATCCAGCTTTTCTGTGGTTCTGGATGATGTCCGTTCTGTCTTTTAGCTGTAGTTTTGAAATTGTTGTGCAAGGCAGCAGTTTAGGTGTTCACCTATGCTGCCATCTTGGTTTCTTCAGTTTATGTAGTTCTTTTTGCAGAATGTGAGTTTGGTAAAAAACCATTATATATATATATATATATATATAATATTTTGACTTCTATTGTCATTAGAGTGTATTGTCAAGTGAGGGTAAGAAAAATAGTAGCCTCTCTTATCAATTTCTCTTTTAAGCTTGTTTATTTCATAAGAAGCATAATACAAATAACCCTAGAATCATTTTTCTTTTAGTGCTGAAAAGACTAGATTGTCTGGAGTACTGCCCTCCTCCCTTTTCAATTTACAGATGAAGAAACTAAGGCAGGGTGTGGGTGCCTGAGTCTCCCAGTACCTCCTGGCGAAGAAGAGGCAAAAGAAGCCTGGGCATGTGTTCCCAGGGTTGGATCCACGCACAGACAAAGCAGATGGTTGCCGAAGTGGTATAACGGGAATTGACCTTGAAAAATGAATATTCTGCCACCATTTTGCTAAGACAGCTGAAGTATCCGATGAAAGACACATGCTCCACCCAAGAAAAATATCACATTAAACAGTAACCTGCTGACAACGTGCCCACAAACGCAGCGCTTCTCAGATTAGCTTTATAAAGCTGTGCAAGAATAGAGCATAGGAAAGAGAAGTTTTGATGGTGGTGAGACAATGTTATATTTTCAGTGTCTCAAGAAAGGATGAAAATATCTTCAAAAAGTAATAATATCAAATGTATAAGATTTCATGCCCTAGGAATTTGGGGGTCCCTAAATAGGATAGCATTGATAAAAAGAGAGTAAAATGACAGCATTCCAAGTACACAATTTTGCTTAGAGACCAGTTTTTCTACAACCAAACACTATTAGACCTGTTATAAATGTACTTCCTGCTAAACATGAAGGAAGGGTGTGAGATTAACCCTGGTTCATAATGCTTGTGAATCCAATTCATGCACTAATATAGGACTTAGGAGTTTATGTTTTATCTTAAGTAATCCCTTCAACAACCTCCTAAGTAAGCATTGTAATTACTGGTATACTTATTGGTGTTGCCTTGAACTCATTAATGTACTAAACAAACTAATTTTGAACACTGATCATGTGCCAAACTAGAGAAATCACCATGAACAAAAGAAAGAAATATATCTGGTCTTTGAGGACCATAGACAGATAGGGGGACATCTTGCTTTCAACTTTGGAAGTACTGAGGACGTTGGTAAACAGAGCGTGGTAGGAATGGCTCCCAGCTAGAGGACTATTTGAAGACTGGTAGGGAGCACACAACAATTAAGTAGATCTGGAAAGCTTCACATTTAGAGGAAGTGGATGTGGGAAATGCCAGCGAGGCTGAGGCCTTGCATTCAATTCTGCCCAAACTAAGATTATTACCCTTAAAACAGATTTGTTGCAATATGGTTTAATTCATATGCCAGCACTAATACTCTCTGATAGCCCCCTATTTCTGTTTTATTATTATTACCAAACTTAAGTTACCATTCAGAAGCTAGTGTTACACCATAGAGTCATTCGTAAAGCCAAACTGAAGACCTTAAGACACACGAGACCTAAGAATGTGAAAAGCCAACCCCAGTCTCCTGGAACGAAATGAACCCACAACTGAGCTCAGATTTGCGAAACCCAGCAAGCAGAACAGACGGGCCAAATGGGGAGCAGGCCAAACACATCTCCCAGACCTGCAAAGTAGCCAGCCATCATCTACCAGCAGAGAGAGGCTTTGGTTAAACGGATGGCAAGAAAAAAATCAGAAGTTCCTCAGTCCAGCAAGACCTAAACAACAATGAAACCCTGCATCTTTAACTATATAGCTGAAGTTCAAGGGTGACCTACTTACAGAACAAAAATGGTTCCTAGGGCAGCCTGCTTTATAATAGAGTTTAACCCCATCAGGCTTCCGTTTTCACCAAGACTCAGTCACTCCTGGGAGCGGAAATTAGACTTAATGCAGCACCCAAGAGGCCTGGAAGAGTTCATGCCACTGCCTCAGGGACAGGGATTGATGTGTGCTCCCTGGGTACATATTAACATTTTATCAAAGAGTAAAGAAAGATGTATAGTTGTGAGTGCTGGTTTGGAGTAGTCAAATATTTGCCTTTCTTTTCTCCTTCATTTCCTTCATTTGGTTCAAGGGTTCTTGGAGTGTGTGTGTGTGTGTGTGTGTGTGTGTGTGAGAGAGAGAGAGAGAGAGAGAGAGAAAGTGTGTGTATGTCATGCAATCTTATGAAATATATGGAAGACTTTTCAGTATAATCATTCTAAATTCATCAAATAAAGCGGCTTTGCAAAGGTGCCCAAATATGATAAAATACAGTTATCAAAATATTAAAATATTTGAAAACTCATGATATGATATTATACATGCTACCTTATTAAAATATTAAACAATAAGAAGTAGAGTAAATCTACAAATTACCACAATTTCCAAGTAGTGATGAGCATAGAAGATATTTTGAGATGTAACGAAATATGAAAATATTTGTCATTTTCATGAGTTACAGGTACTCCAAATACTACTATGGTATGTTGTTGAAATTCATAAATTAGGAGCTGCCAAATTTCTCTTAGAGGTTAGTAAAAATAGAACATATAATTTATTTTCTATTATTAAATATACAGAGAGATAAACAGATATATAAAAGATATGTAAATTATATAACTAAAAATAAAGAGATATATGTTTCCTCATTCAGGTCCATGGACTCCTGAATTCCTTCCTGAATTCCAGATGAAAAATTGCTGGTTAATTAGTCAAGTTATTTCTTCACTGTAGACTGCAGGTTGCAAACTAGTCATCTATGGGCCAAATCTGATCCACAGATGTTAATAGTGTTGACAGTATAAAAGAGTTGACAGTTTAAATTTTTTTATATTTTACATATCAATATCAAGATTTGCAGCTTTGCTTGAAAAAAACTGGGATATCTGGTAATATGTGCTAAATATAGCATGGCTATTCAGCTGACCTTGTGATGGGAGATTTTCCTGGATTATCCGGGTGGGCCCAGCATAATCACAATTTTTAAATGTGGAAGAGGGAGACAAAAGCTAAAGAACCAGACAGATGGCAGTGTGAGAATGACTATGCCTGACATTGCTGGCTTTGAAGTTGGAGTAATGGGGGCACAAGCCAAGGAATGTGGGCGACTTCCTCTAGAAGCTGGAAAAGGCAAACAGACTTTACCCGAGAGCCTCTACGAGAAATCAGTCTGCCCCATACCTTGTTTTTAGCTTGGTGGGACTCATTTCTAACTTCTGACTCCTAGAACTCAAGGATAATAGGATCATGCTGTTTTAAGCTACTTCGTTTTGGTAATGGGTTACAGCAGTAATTGGAAACTAATACAAGGACCTACTATGTGCAGGCACTGTTATAGTAAACATATCGAAGTTGTCCATTATTCATTACAAGATTGTAAACTTCTTGTGGCCAAGCAGTAGGATTTTTTCAGTTGTTAAGTAAGCACCTATAAAGTGCCTAGAACAAAAGAAGCAATTAAAAAATACTTGTGGAATTTCACTGAATTAATATTTCTTAAATCCACGGATCATATTGGTCTGCCTGATGATTAATTGGTTTTTGGTGGTTTAACATTATTTGTCCTTTGCTTTCACAGTCAGGCATTCTTAGAGATGAAAGGGACTTCAACTGTAGAATATTTTAAAAAATCAAACAAACTACTTCACGCTAGAGTTCTCTCTAAAAGTAACCTCATTTTCAACTATTACTTTGGAGCACTCACTGCTTTATTTGTTGGTCATTTTATCTGGTAAAGGATTATTTCTTATAGATAGCCCAAATTTGCTTTATTCTTACTTCTTTCAAGGTCCTCATTAAGCTAAATTAAACTTAGCTTAGTTAAGAATAATTTGAATCTTGCTTGTATATGATATTTTTCAACAAATGAAGGTAGCTATCATGAAGTCTCCCATTATTATTCCCACTCCTGTATAAATTTTGTTTTATAATCTAGGCAAGTAAACTAAATGTCTACATTTTGCTCACAAAAACCCCTTGCCATTATGCCCATTCTAATCTGGACACAGTCTTTTGATTAGTGATCCTCTTAAAATGCAGTGCCTCGTGTGGAACCCTGCTTCCAGATGGTTAAATGCCACAACAGCAAAAACAGGCTGTTGTTTCCCTTGATCTGAGCATGCCGCTATGTAGCCTACACTAGCTTTGTAGAGAGGAGAAAATAACCCATTTATTCATACTTGGTTTGTAGTCAACTAAATCCTATTTTTTCTCCTGTTAAATTGGGCTTTCTCAACCTGACATTTGTTTTATTGATTATTTAAGCCCAAGAGTGCAAAATTCAACTATCTTTTTTTTAATATTATTATATTAACACTTTTGCTTTTTTTCTGCCAAATTAACTAATTTAAAACTGTGGTTGTCATGTAAAGTATCAACAGTTTACTCTCAATTAAGTGCAACAAACACTTGTTGAGCAATTATCTAGTGCCTTCCATTGCGCTAGGTGCATTGGGTCATCTGCAACATTAATAGCATATGTGGATATCCAAGTGGTTATGAATTTGATGAACAGGATGGGGTTAAGAGTAGAGCCCTTCCTACAAAATGTCAGTGATTCATTGATCAACCCCTTCTGGGTATTGTCAGATTTGAGTGATGCTAACCGCACAAACTTATCCAGTTCCTGTTTCTTCACCTTGTTTCCTCTCCTGAAACTTTGCCAAAACCCTTTTTGAAATCCAGACACACAATATTGCTCTTATTTAATATTTGGTGTCACATGTTTTAACAAGGAAATACCTTTAGGCTTGGAACTTAGATGTTTTCTAGCACCTAGCCCGAGTGACATATTTCTATTCCTTCCTTAGATTTCAAACAAATAAAATAGTAGCAAACGAGGTCGGAAAATGTCAGAAAATAAAATCTAATTTGACTAGGAAGCCCAGGTTTCTTTTCAAAGAAGAGAAATTTGGGGGCTGGAGATACTGATCACAGAAATAAAATGATTGATAGAAATGGGTATCTAAGTGGGATTTCTAAGAAAGGTAAGTGAAGAAGTAGTTAGTATTGCTGGTTTTTGTCTGTAATTTTCCAAGAAATCTCAAAAGGTTTAGGCTGAGAGCACAGTGGATGGCAGAGTGGCATGGAGAGCCTTGTATGGAGTTGTCTTAGTAACAAAGCCCTTTTGCTGCCCGACTTAGCCAGGCAGGAAAGTGAGAGCAGCTTTGAGGAATGTGCTGAACTTTGCAAGAGGTTGGTTTCCTGCTCTCGGGAAAGTTAAATTAAAATTTCCTCAATGTATGTGATATTCTTATTCCTAAGACTTTTGGCTTAAAAAATTGGCTTGAGCAATGTTTTGACAAACAAGGGGTGGTGAGAGACCTTAATGACATAACCAGGCAGTTCAAACAGAAGTGCTTTCTCTAGTTCTCAAAAGCAAGCCGTAGCTACGATGCTATGACAAGGGCCTACCTTGCTTTAACTCCCGACCTGCAATGGGATATTGTCTACCTTCAGTCCATCTACCATGCATCTCTTTCTTCCAGCTGCCAGAGGGATTCTTCTAAAATGAAAGTCTGCTCCTTATTTAAGATGTTTGATTACTTGGATTGTCCTTAGGACAAGAACTAAACTTCTTCAGGTGCTATATAGGCCTTAGAAGGTAGGGTTAGTACCTCCTCTATGGTCACTTGCCTCCTTCAGCCCTTCTCTACTTTAGTGTTCCAGAACTGCTGACATTTCTTTATTCCACCAAATTCCCTCTTGCCACCTTTTCTGCTGCTCTCTCTGCTTGCAATGCCCTGACTATACCTCTCTTTTGCCTTCAGATCTCAAAGTCATCATTCACTTCTCCCAGAAACTTCTGAAAAAAATAATACCTGGAAAAAGAAATGAGCTCACAAATTTGCACAAAATTATGACATTTTGACCCATTAAAGATTAAAAAATGCAAACTTCTCTCATTTCCCCCCTCTTCACATTGTAGGGATAGTGGCCACATTTGGTATTATTTTGTTATAATGATTTTAGAAAATAAAGAAAATTTCTATTTAAAAGCCTGGAAGAGTTGCGCAGGACTCATTACTTTTTAAAAATATTTTTATTGCCGAGACCAGCTTGGCTCAGTGGATAGAGCGTCGGCTTGCGGACTGAAGTTCCCAGGTTCGATTCCGGTTGGGGCCATGTACCTTGCTGGCAAGCACATCTCCACTGTGGGGCGTGCAGGAGGCAGCTGATCGATGTCTCTCTCTCATCGATGTTTCTGACTTTCTATCTCTCTCCCTTCCTCTCTGTAAAAAATCAATAAAATATATTAAAAAATAAATAAAATATGTTTTTATTGATTTGAGAGAGAGAGAGAGAAAGAGAGAGAAACGTCAATGTGAAAGAGAAATATCAATCTGTTGTTTCCTGATGGCCAATCAGTTGCGTTCCTGACTTCCAGAGTTCTTTTCCCAGCCTTATAAAGGGTTCAGCATTCTGGAGAAAGGGACTGCCCCTAGATGATTAAAGAGTCCAAGGACAAAAGATATTTCTGAAAGGCATTGAGGGTCACAGGATCTTCAGCTGAAGGGAGTTAAAGACTCTCCTTGTTTCAGGGCCCTGTGCTTTTATTAAATACAATTTGTCCCAAGGCAAGGTGGGAATATACACTTCAAAGGATTTACAGAGATAGTCAGTTTCGGGAATAGCCTACAGCTGTTCAGGTGTTTGGCCAACAGGAGGCAATAAAATGCCCTGAGCTGTCTGGCAGTTAACAATCCCATGCAGTTTTGGGGAAAGTGCCATATAGCCATTTCCAACAGGTAAATTACATATGTGGCCCACCCTTATTGAGCCCCACAAGTCCCATCGACCTTTTGATGGACCTCTTGTAATTATTACATGCTGGAATTGGTTCCTGGCACTGACTGAGGATGGAGACTGAAACCTGGGTATGTCCCCTAACTTGGAATTGAACCAGTGACTTTTTGGTGCACAGGACGCCACTCAACTGAGCCACACTGGCCAGGATTCATGAAATTTCTATCCATCATAGCAATTTATGTGAATGGAAAGTTCAACATACTCTCAGTTCATTAGCTGGGTCAGAGTGCTTCTGTGGTCTTTGCTCTTTTAGTACATAGAGAGAAAAGGCCACATTCTTAGTGCTGTCCTCTTTCTTCATCTTTGAGAGTTACACATGTGTGTTCACTTTGTGATTCGTCATCAACCTGTACACTTACCACTCATGTACTCTTCTATCTGTATATTTCAATAATGAAGTTTATTAGAAAAACAAACTCAGTGGAGGGCTGAACGGCATAAAATAAAAACTAACGAGCTAACTTGTGATCTAAAAGATGGGAACAAGTATCCTTACAGAATACAGCATCAAGAATAAATAGATGAGAAGTGTGCCAGAGAAGTGAAGACCTGGATGAGAAACTGCAAGTTCCCAAATCCATTTGATGATGCATAGTTCCCCTGGGATAAAACAGAGATAAATGAAGGAAATCCTCAAGTGAATGACAAAAGTACTAACACCAAAAAAAAAAAAAAAAAGAGTTCTCAGATTGAAAGGTAACACTATGTTCCAAACAGGATAACCTCATAAATTCAGACAAAATTCTGATATTTTGGCACATTGAAGATTAAACAATGCAATAGATAGTCTAGAGAATCAAAACAGACAACTCCCAGATTTCTCACCTGCAGTACTGATGAGAGAAGACGATGACGTGAAATCTGAAGAAAAAGAACTTTTGAATCTTCAATAAGATTTAGCCATATTTGGTGAGAGTTTCAAACATTTAAAGTACAAGGCACATTCAATAGCCTACTCAAAAGATTGTTCTCTCTTGATGGTGAAAGCCCTGAGGTATACATTTATTCTCCATGTGATTCAGGGAGGAAGAAAAATAAATTCTGTCACACATCCCAGGAATTCTCCCTGGATCCCTTCAGTTAACTGCAGCAAGCTGGCTCAGTGGGGAGACCTACTGGGTCTCCAGATGAAGCCAGAGCTGAAAAGAGAACTCCTCCAGGGAACTGCTGTCCTACTTCCACATATTCTCCCAGCAATCCACTCTCCTGCTTTAAAACTCCTGTTGCTCCAGGATTAGTGGAGTATTCCTGCCCTGCCTTCGTCATACGTGCTAACACAGCACAGGCTCCAGCTCTCTATCTCAGGGCACTACCCATGGTGCAACCTGCTTTGCCTGCTTCAAACACAACTCTCTGTGGAGACTAAGTGCATTCTGGGAAGTCCTTCCCATAAGTGTTGTCCTACAAACCAAGTGTTATCCACCATCCCAAGTAGATAGTAGTGTTTTCCCCACCTTCTGACCTGACAACATCTATGCCAATCTTAGTAATCCCATTCCTCTTGACAATGCTTGGTATGAAAGGTTTGGATGGTTCAGTCCTGGCCAATTAGATGTGAGAAGACTGCTGGGAGGGTTTGTGTGGAAGGTCTCCTTTCCTTTAAAAAAAAATCAAGAGGGAAAGAGGCAGAGTGCTCTTTCGTAGGACATTGGCATGTCTGCCATTGCCAAGAAGGGAGTTAACCCCAGAGTGGGACAGGAAGTACAGATGGCAGAATGGGGTGATGAGAAGAGTATCTCCTTTTACGATGTGTCTGCCCCACCTACTGCAAAGTAGGTACCTGAATTCCTTTATTTGTTAAACCATTGAGTAGAGATTTTTGTTATTTTCAGCCAAAAGTTGCTAAACTGAAACATAGAAAACTCAAGAAATGTAGCACAGATCCTCTCACAGATTTTACTCCACACAGAGAAAACTTGGATTTAGGAACAAGCAATGAGATAGAATAACAGTCATGAACAAAGAAAGGAGTGAAATTTAAGGCAAAGCATAAACAAGAACGAACGTCAAACAAACGTTTGTGAGCAGTTAACTATAATATCCGGCAGAGTTAAATAAGTGCTAAGCAGGTTTAAAATGATGTGCTATGGGAGAAATGGAGGAATTATTCGGGAAGTTTAGAGAAAGCTGCAGAGAGAAGGCAGCATGCGAGCTAGGCTTTGAGGTCTGTGGGTGTTAAGGCGGGAAAGGGGCGAAGAGCCATCCAGATTTCAGGACCAGGGTGAGGCGCATGGGGAGCTGGGGCCTCAGGAAGTGGTGAACAGGTAGTCACTGCTGTTCTGAGAAGTCTCCAGTCCAAAGTGCTCTTCTGCCAGCAATGTGCTTCAGAAATAAAACAAAATATTACCACAACTTGGTTACCAAAATGTAAGCCTACGTATTTTTTAGTGTGGCAGTTCCGGTTTTCTGTGTATACAGAAAAATAGCAGTGGTGGCCAGGGTCAAACAAAGGGCACCTTAAACCATCTGAAGGGAAGAGGCACTCGTGGCATATGCTGATAGACAGGAAATGATGGGTTTTCCAACGGTACTGACAAGAAAAGCAAGAAGATTTTTGAGAGAGGTGCTAAATCTCACAGGAGTGTGGAAAGGGTAAATATGACATACTTCATCAAAGAGGTTTTCATTTTAATGGAATTAGTAAACGAATGCCTAAAATACCTATGGAATTAAAAGTAAAAGTACAAAAAACAAAATAAATAAGAAAAGCAAAATCTGTGATATTTTCCAAGTTCTGCTATTTATTTGCTGTGTAACTTAGGCCAATCAATAAATATATCTTGTACCTGGTTGATCTCGGTGATAAGATGCCATCTCTTTGATCCATAGGATTTTGGTGAGGATCTGGGGAGTTGAGGGGAAAAAATGGGTTCTATGGAGGCATAGGAGGAATTTGCTATTTTAGAACATAATTTTGAAATGGGCAAGACTGTGGGACACTAAGATGTTGGAGAGTGGAAAACTCAATTTCCAATGTGACTGTGGCACAGCATGCAGGAAGCCCACAAGTTCGGTTCAGGCAAACGAAGAGAACACTGTAGGCATGGGACCAAGTTGGAGGTGGGATTGGAGGCATATATAGGAAGGAATTATTAGATTTTTTTTCAATACTATGGGCACTTTGCCAAGACTTGCAGCTTTGGTCAGGAGGCTGCAATTAGGGGTGAACTGAGAAGGAAAAAATGAAATAGAGGAAAGAACCTGAAACTTTTTTGAAGCTTTAAGGACATAATTTGCATGTTCAGCTCCGAGGTCCACCATGCCACAGTCAACTTGTTTATGTACTTTTCTATGTTTAGGGAGCTTGGCAAAGGTGGTAGATAGAGTGTCCAAACAGACAGGCAAAGAATAAGATCTCAGGCCCCTGCTATGGTCAAGGACATGAGGAAATGACTCAGAAAACCGCATCCACCCAAGCAGCCTCCATGCCTGATTTGTCCCTGGAGCCTCTCTCTCTTCAGAGACCATGCTGGAAATGGGCACGCAAGCATACCTGGGAATTCTAGAGGCACTTAGAATTATCTGCTGACTCCCGAAAAACTAAGGCCAGTTATACTTTCCCCTCTGAGTTATTTTTTTTTATTTTGTCTTTTTTAAATTTATTTTTCAATTACAGTTGACATACAACATTACAGTTTCAGATATACAACCTGTTGGGTAGGCAGTTAATACCTTACAAAATAATGGCACCAATAAGTCTAGTACCCATCTGACACCATACAGAGTTATTACAATATTATCGACTATGTTCCCTATGCTGTACTTTACATC
Organism: Lasiurus borealis; assembly: GCA_004026805.1. Classification (NCBI taxonomy): domain Eukaryota; kingdom Metazoa; phylum Chordata; class Mammalia; order Chiroptera; family Vespertilionidae; genus Lasiurus; species Lasiurus borealis. The sequence continues at coordinate 21,902 of PVJN01031561.1, forward strand.
ATTGTGACTATTTTTGTAATGGCAATTTGTACTTCTTAATCCCTTTTATATTTTTCACTCATTCTCCCAACCCCCTTCCCATCTGGTGAGCATCAATTTATACTCTCTATCTAGAAGTTTGTTGTTTTTTTTTAGATTCCACATGTAAGTGAAATCATAAGGTATCTGTCTTTCTCTGTCTAACTTACTTCAATTAGCAGAGTACATTCTAGATCCTTCCATGTTATTCAAATAATAAGATGTCATTTCCTTTTACGGCTAAGTAATAATCTATGGTATATATGTGCTACCTCTTTTTTTTAATCCTTTTTTAAATTAATTAACTGATTAATTTTTAAATTATTTTTATTTTTTATTAATGTATTACATGTGTACATATCTTCTCATTGCCCCCCTCCCATGCATCCCCTAACCTCCCAATGTCTTGTGCCCATTGGTTATGCTTATATGCATGCATACAAGTCCTTCAGTTGATCTCTTATATACCCTACCACTCCCTAACCTTCCCACTGTAATTTGATGTCTGTTTGATGCTTTACTGCTCTGTATCTATCTTTTTGTTAATCAGTTTATAATGTTCTTTATTATTCATAAATGAATGAGATCATGTGGTGTTTCTCTTTCATTGACTGGCTTATTTCACTTAGCGCAATGCTCTCCAGTTCCATCCAGGTTGCTGCAAATGGTAAAAATTCCTTCTTTTTTATGGCAGCATAGTATTCCATTGTGTAGATGTACCATAGTTTTTTGATCCACTCATCTGCTGACAGTCACCTAGGCTATTTTGAAGTCTTAGCTATTGTAAATTGTGATGCTATTAACATAGGGGTCCTTATATTCTTTCTGATTGGTGTTTCTAGTTTCTTAGGATATATTCCTAGGAGTGGGATTACTGGGTCAAATGGGAGTTCCATTTTTACTTTTTTGAGGAACCTCCATACTATTCTCCACAGTGGTTGCACTTGGCTCCATTTCCACCATCAGTGCACAAGGGTTCCTTTTTCTCCACATCTTCACCAACACTTGTCGTTTGTTGATTTGTTGATAATTGCCATTCTGACAGATGGGAGATGGTATCACATTGTCATTTTGATTTGCATCACTCAGATAATTAGTGACTTTGAGCATGTTTTCATGTGTCTCTTGGCCTTCCTTCTGTCTTCTTTTGAAAAGATTCTATTTAGATCCGAGGCTCATTTTTTTTTTTATTGGATCATTTATCTTCCTTTTATTAAGTTGTATAAGTTGCCTGTAGATGTTAGAAATTAAACCTTTATCAGTGATAACATTTGCAAATATGTTCTCCCAAATAGTGGTCTTTCTTGTTGTTTTGTTGATGGTTTTTTTTGCTGTGAAAAAGCTTTTAATTTGATATAGTCCCATTTGTTTATTTTCTCTTTAGCTTCCATTGCCTTAGGAGCAGTATCAGTAAAAGTTCCATTAGCATATGTCTGAGATTTTGCTGCCTGTGGATTCCTCTAGTATTTTTATGGTTTCCTGTCTTATGTTTAAGTCTTGTATCCATTTTTAGTTTATTTTTGGGTATGGTGTAAGCTGGTGGTCTAGTTTCATTCTTTTGCATGTATCTGACCAATCTCCCCAACACTGTTTGTTGAAAAGACTGTCTTGACTCCATTGTATGTTCATGCCTCATTTTGTTGAATATTAATTGGGCAGAGTGGTTTGGGTTGATTACTGGGTTCTCTATTCTATTCCATTGGTCTATATGTTTGTTCTTGTGCCAGTACCAGGCTGTTTTGAGAACAGTGGCTTTGTAATACAGCCTGAAATCTGGTATTGAGATCCCACCTACTTTATTCTTTTTTCACAGGATTTCTGTGGCTATTTGGGGTCCTTTTTTTGTTCCAGATGAATCTTTGTAGAGTTCTTTCTAGATCTGTGAAATATGCCATTGGTATTTTAATGGGTAGTGCATTGAATCTATAGATTGCTTTGGGTAGTATGAACATTTTAATGATGTTGATTCTCCAAATTCATGAGCATGGTATACTCTTCCATCTGTTTACATCTTTCTCTATCACTTTTTTCAGTGTCCTGTAGTTTTCCACGTATAGGTATTTTACTACCTTACTTAAGTTTATTCCTAAGTATCTTATTTTTTTGTGTGTGATGGTAAATGGGATTGCCTTTTTAGTCTTTCTTTCTGTAAGTTCACTGTTAGTGTATAGAAATGCCATAGATTTCTTGGCATTAATGTTGTATCCTGCTACATTGCCAAACTCATTTATTAAGTCCATTAGTTTTTTGATGGAGTCTTTTGGGATTTTTATGTACAGTATTACGTCATCTGCAAATAAGGACAGCTTTACTTCTTTTCCAATTTGGATGCCTTTTATTTCTTCTTCTTATCTAATTTCAATGGCTAATACTTCCATTACTATGTTGAACATGAGTGGTGAGAGTGAGTATCCCTGTCTTGTTCCTGTTCTTAGGGGAAATGGTTTTAGATTTTGCCCATTGAGTGTGATTCTGGCTGTGAGTTTACTGTATATGGTTTTTATTATGTTGAGGTATGATCCTTCTATTCCCATCTTGTTGAGAGGTGTTGTTTTTTTTTTTATCAAGAAAGGGTATTAGATTTTATTAAATGCTTTTTTCTGCATTAATTGATATGAGTATGTGATTTTTATCTCTCAATTTGTTTATGTGATGTACCACATTTATTGATTTGTGGATATTGTACCATCCTTGCATTTCAGGGATAAATCCTACTTAGTCATGGTATATGATCTTTCTGATGTACTGCTGGATCCAATTTGCTAGAATTTTTGTTGAGGATTTTGGAATCTATGCTCATGAGGGATATTGACTTGTAATTCTCTTTCATTGTGTTGTCTTTATCTGGTTTTGGTATTAGG
>PVJN01031562.1:0-24778 GCA_004026805.1 Lasiurus borealis
TCCCAACAGTGCACAAGGGTTCCTTTTTCTCCGCATCCTCGCCAACACTTGTCCTTTGTTGATTTGTTGATGATTGCCATTCTGACAGGTGTTAAGATGGTATCACATTGTCATTTTGATTTGCATCTCTTGGATAATTAGTGACTTTGAACATATTTTCATGTGTCTCTTGGCCTTCCTTCTGTTGTCTTTCAAAAAGGTTCTATTTAGGTCCGTTGCCCTTTTTTTTTTATTGGATTGTTTATCTTCCTTTTATTAAGTTGTATAAGTTGGCTGTAGATGTTGGAGATTAAACCTTTATCAGTGATAACATTTGCAAATATGTTCTCCCATACAGTGGTCTTTCTTGTTGTTTTGTTCATGGTTTCTTTTGCTGTGCAAAAGCTTTTTATTGTGATGTAGTCCCGTTTGTTTGTTGTTTTTTTTTCTTTAGCTTCCATTGCTTTTGGAGCAGCATCAGTGAAGAAGTTCTTTTAGCATATGTCTGAGATTGTGCTGCCTGTGCATTCCTCTAGTATTTTTATGGTGTCCCATCTAATGTTTAAGTCCTGTGTCCATTTTGAGTTTATTTTTGTATTTGGTGTAAGTTGCTGATCCAGTTTCATTTTTTTTTTTTTTTGCATGTATCTGTCCAATTTTCCCAACACCATTTATTGAAGAGGCTATCTTGGCTCCATTGTATATTCATGCCTCCTTTGCCAAATATTAATTGAGCATAGTGTTTTGGGTGGATATCTGGGTTCTCTATTCTATTCCATTGGTCTATATGTCTATTCTTGTGCCAGTACCAGGCTATTTTGAGAACAGTTGCTAGTAGGCACATAATTCTTGTTTTGCTACCATTGTTCCCAAAGACTCAATTCAAAATTCTTTATTGTTCATAAATAACTTCAACAAATGTGAGCTTCAAAGAAGCAACAAAAAGATGTTAAATAGATCTTGCTTTCATGAGCTAATTGTATTGTTTCTATATTGCTTCCTGTCAAAAAGACTTGGGTGATATTAAAAAAGATGTTCAAACAACAAATCTGTTAATATAGAATGCTTATAAACAATGCTATAGAAATAATGTACAATTATACATTCCATAATACATGTATATTCAAGCACATGAATATACACTGAGTGGTCAGATTATTATGATCTCTGAAGGCATAATAATCTGGCCACTCAGTGTATATCCTATATAATATAAGGCTAATATACAAATTGTCCCCTTGACCAGGAGTTCAACCAGCAGGCAGGCAGGCCAACTGCCCATATCCCCTCCCCCTGGTCAGGCTGGCTGGACCCCCCCGCCCCCCATGCACAAATTCACTGGGCCTCTAACATACATACTGAGTGGCCAGATTATTTTGTGTTCAAAGATCATAATAATCTGGCCACTCAGTGTATAAAAACAGAGAAAGTCGCTGTAATTGAAATTGAGTATTTAATTTGACTTTCAGTTTAGGTAGAAATAAAACTTAACAAGTATTTTATGCAAATTTCACTGTATAATAAAAGAAAAAATCAATTATTCTCCAGATAATTAGTATTCTTTCTTAGAAATATATATTTAAACACACATTTAAATATATTTTAAAATATATATGTATTGATTTCAGAGAGGAAGGGAGAAGGAGAGATAGAAACAACAATGATGAGAGCAAATCATTGATCAGCTGCCTCCTGCACAGTCCCTATTGGGGATCAAGATTAAAACCCAGGCATGTGTCCTGACCAGAAATTGAACCTTAATCTCCTGGTTCATAAGCTGATGCTCAATCACTGAGCCATGCCAACTGGGCCAGAAATGACTTTTAAAAGGAATTTATCACTTGGTCCCTTATTCACTAGATATTGAACAAAACAATAGACGATACAGTTTAAAGTATCTTTTTAAAAATCTTTACCCAAGGATAATTTTTCCATTGCTTTTTTTAGGGACAGTGCAGAGAAGGGAGGGAAGTGAGAGATGAGAGAGAGAGAGAGAGAGAGAGAGAGAGAGAGAGAGAGAGAGAGAGAGAGAGACATCCATGTGAAATGATACATCCATTGGTTGCCTCATGCACGCGAGATAGGGATCTGTAACCCAGACATGTGCCCTTGACTGGGAATGGAACCCGAGAACGTTCTGTCCACAGGCTGACACTGTAAACACTGAGAAAACCAGCCAGGGCAAAAAGTAGTTTTCAATAGAACAGAGAATTAGTGGTCAGAAAAACTGGTGAATGTTGAATTTAACTTGAGCTATATGCTCCCAGCAGTTAATGATGGTTAAGAATGTCTCCTACCACATGTATTCCAGAAAGAGCTAATCTCAAAAGAACCACCCTTTTTCATTATGCTTTGCTGTCCATCATTTTTCATGACTCTTTATCTGCATCTATACAATCACAAGCCCACTTTCTTTTCTTTGAGACCTCCATCACTAATGATTATTAATTCCTGTGAAATCAGCTAAATAAAATCATCCCCTAATCATTCAGGACATTTTGTCTTTCACAGTATCTTGATCCTACAGTAGAAATGGGGGTAAACTATTAAAGCCTTTTTCTTTTCAGGGTCTCAATCTTGCTCATCTAACTCATTTTTCCTATTAAAAAGCTTAGAAAATAGGTCAGACACATAATTTCCATTATGTTTTATTATTAAGTTTAATCTTTATACACTTATTTTGTGAGTCTGGAAGCTTTAAGCATTTCTAAGACCTGATGTTCTAGCTCAGAGAGAATAGCAAGTGATTTTTGTGAAGGTGAGGGGATAATGAAGTAAAATTGAAGAAAGAAAAATGAGAAAGAATTAAAAAATAGCTTCAGGCTTTAGTTCTCTCTGGGTCTTCAGTCTTGAGGTGCTAATTTTTTTCAGAACCTTCATCTCTGAGCTAAATACTTTGTGATGGTCATTTCCATAGAAATGAGTTCATCGTGATACTTCTCCTTGCATGTTCTGGTGTCCTGCCGGCACTGTCTGTCCTTTTCTGGTAATAATGGATTATGAAATAAAAAGTTCTGCTCTTAACTTTTATAAATGTTATAAATTGGGCACTTCCTGTCCTTAAGTTTATCTTTCAACTCCTTTCTTCACTGCATTGTCCAACTTATATGTTTTAAATGTTTTTCTTCCCTTTAGAGAACATCAACATTTTTATGCACTCTGTTTTCCTTCCTGAGACTAAAAGGAGCTATTCTAGAAAACACAGGCAATAGCCTATTCACATGGAAAACAAATTAGCCTTGCAGTCACACCGGGATTTCCATGATGATCCTTTCATCAAGACTTCTGCAGAATCAGTCCTAAGAAGTCCCACGTTTTATGCAAATCCCGCCTCCAAGACAAGTACCAAATATTTTGTAATCATTCATAACATTTTACATAGCAACTGCATAAGCTAAGAGAATGTGATAGCACTGTACAATAAATGTGGAGTGTTCCACTTGTTTTACTGATATAGAAGTTAATCTGACACCAACACAAAACTTTGACTGGTATAGAAGTCATAACTTTTTTCCTGTCCTTTATTAACTACTTACTACTCGTGGCTAGGCACTCTGAATCTCACAGCATGCTGCATGATAGCAGGTTTGATTCTTATACAATTTGAAGTGTATTTTCTGAAATCAAAGAAGCATGACCTCTTTTCATTTTAACACAAAGGCTTTCTTTCTCTGCTATAGTAACTACATTTATTGCAAGTGAACCTTAAATGGTTTTGAAAAAAAAATTGTGTTATATTATCTTTTCAAAAGTTGTTTCTGTTTGTATTACAATTAGATCTCAGACCAGTAATGCACTTTTCTTACAAAAATAAAAAGAGCAATCACTAAGTACCTCGTAATATTGTTTGTGATGACAAAAACAGAAAATGAACAAAAACAGAACCCATCTCTAAGAAGATGGTTGGATAAATTTTACTCTCTCTATACTACAAAATACTTTGAAACATTTCAAGTGAATGAGGTAGATCTACATGTACTAAAACAGAAATGGAGCATAAATGATGTGGTAGAGGGGAAACAATTGATATGAATACAAGATTCAACATATATAAGAAAAATCAAGTGTGAGAGTGTGCAGAGTGGATACAAATCTCTACTTCACGCTCAGGTGTTCAAAAACATAACTTTTTAAATATTCTCTGTCACTCAGTTTCATCTTTACATTGGTGGAAATTTAATCTCAACAAATTTGGGAATTCAGTCATTTGGCTTAATACCAGTTTTCTATTATGTTTTAACTAAACAATTACCAAAAAACATGTCCACTTAAATCAGCAGACTGCTATCTTATAATGTCTGCAGGTCCTAGTCTGGGCCTGGTTGACCTGTACCCTCTGCTCAGCATCTCACAGAACTGCAATCCAGGTGTTGGCCAGACTGTGGCTTGACTGGAGAAAGGGCTCCCTCCCAACGTCTTGGGGACCGTTGGCAGAATTCACTCCCATGTAGTTGGTGGACTGAGGGCTCCAGCTTCTTGCTGGCTATGGACTCGAAGCACCTTAGCTCCTGGATGCCACTCAGCTCCCGGGCCACCTGCAGCTAATTCCCAAAGACTGTTCACAGTTCCTCGCCACACGGCATTCACACACGGCCCCGGCTTCGGTGAGCCAGCCAAGGTCCCTAGAGCAGTCAGCTAACAAGATGGATCTCACTGGGCATGTCACCCACCTCAGCCCAAGCCCATTGCAGGGAAGAACACCCCGCAGTTTTGATGGGCTGCTTTAAGCCTGATCTGACCTGGCGCCTCCCGGCAGCACATGGACAGGCCTGTCTGGCCTTGGAGCTACTGAACGCCACACTTGTTCATCGTGAGGCTCCTTTCCCCAAATTATCAAGTCAATGTCCCAGGCCAGATCCCTAAGACAGAGCAGGCCTACAGGGATGCTGCTCTTCCTAGGCCTCCTCCTGCAGCACTTTGGCTTCCATATCCACCACCACAGCCTCTGCCAACCCCACTGCAGGCCCATCAGCTCTGAGGTGGAGGTGAGACACAGCCCTGAGCCAGGCTCTGCCATCAGGAGACCGAGATGAGAGCATTGGCGGCCCTGGGCATGCTGTTCCTGTCAAGGTACAAGCAGGCCGCCCCCTCCTGCCTCTGTAGTGCCCTCTCCCCCTGCCGTTTGCCTCCAGTTCTATGAAGAGAATGACCTGCAGGCCACAAGCCATCAGGGTCCCTCCTGCAGAGATACAGCCCCGGGGCCTCGTGTTTTCGGTCACAGTAGAAAAGCATAATGTGTTGTTCTCTCTACAAGAATTGAGATTTGTGTCCAAAAACCTTACACATATTAAAAAGGTGAGTAAATTGACAACTGTCAATGCAAACTGGTTTCCAACTCAAGGCAGGTAACAATCCACGGTATTCTGGTGGGCAATAGCAGGTACTCCTAATCTTTCACAAGGAGGAATGCAGGTACATATGTAAGTTTTAATCAGGAGAGTCAGTAGAGTTGCATATGGAAAAACCAAAGCTTGAATATAAATTCAATGCAAGATCATTACTTGATGTACATCCAGTCAGAATGTATTCAAAGAAATTAAGAAACCTTCAAAGCAGATTTTTTGGCAGTAGAGTTTTATCGAGTTTTTATACATCACCAAAATCTATAACAATAAACAAATCATATAAAGTAACTACAAGTACAAATGCTTTCAAAACACATTATGAAACAATCTTTTCGATTCTGGTCAGAAAATTAGTCAATGTGTGCATGAGTTTGAGGTGGGGGGATGCCAACCAGTCCATCAGACCTGCAAAATTGCTCAAATGGTTCAATGTAACACATGCTTGAACGTAGTGAGTAATTTTTTCAAGTCTGATTCTTTCCTCTCTGTGTGAAAGTTAATAAAATACAGGGTAGTGGATAATAATGTGGCCTATAGATTAAAATTCAGTCTTCACTTTAAAATATATTGCATGATGGTTTCATAAATAATGAGATAATATACCTATTATGTTGTATAATAATGGTTGGCACATAAAAATGTTCAATAAATTTTGACTATATTGAGGACAACATGCAAACATACACATACATAAAGCATGTAGAGGTGTATGCATCTATTATACACAATTATAAGTATACACATATAAATCCTACCTTATATAACATGCAGAGAAACTCCCTTTTTACATAAAAGTTAATGAAAAAATATATTCCAATATAGAGTTGTACTTTAGCATTTCATGGTAACTGAACACACAAAATGTTAAATTTAATTAAGTATTTAAGCAACAGTAGGGCTTGCCAACTTCCAAAAGTCAAAATGGAAGAGAAAAGTACACGGAGAAAAGCACATTGTGAGCTGCATAATTCACTGTGACTTTTAGCTACAAAATACTTAAGTTGTCAAAAATGAATAATTGTCAAATGCTTGCTTCACTTTGTGTTGTTTAGACAGCTCTGCAGCTACTTGATCCAACTTCATAACTTACTTCAGTAATAGCAGTTAGCTTGGTATTTTTCAATTTCTGAGACTATGAAATGTTATTATAAACTTTCCAAATACCAGCAATTTTATTTCTTCTAATGCAATTCTGCAAAATTTTTCTATGTAGTGACAATTATGTTAAAAGCATATGCAGAAACACATTGCAATCTGAAGAATAACACATTTTTCATTTAAATATACTGTATTTTACTTATATACTTCTGTATTTAAATTTCTTATTTATGTAATTACTTAAATTATGTTTTACAAATGTATTATAATATGACCTGTCTCATCATGATGAGGCTAAAGTGTATTATGTTACCAATTGCTGGAAAGGATACAGAGAAATAATTTCTCATATGATATTGAGAATATAAAATGACATAGCTACTCTGTAAAATATTTTGGCAGTTTTTTAATAAAAACAAAACAGAAAAAAAATACCCTTATTGCATGACTCAGCAATCTCACTACTAACCATTTATACTAGAGGCAAAATAAACTTATCTTGATACAAAAATGTATATGTGGCACTTTATTTGTAATAGCCCAAACTAAAAACAACCCAGAAGTCCTTGTGTAGATTGATGGTTAAATACACTGTGTTACATCCATATCATGGGCACTACTTGATAATAAGCAGAAACAGACTATTTATACAGAGACCAACTTGTAGTACCCACAATGGAATTATACTTTACTTCAAATAATATACTGAATGATTATATGTATCTGACCTTCTTTAAATGACATAACTATAGTGGTAGGATGGGAGGAGATGTGTGAGAACGATATGAATATAAGGAGATAGCAAAAGGGGTCTTATAGTGATGAAACAGCCAGCATCTTAATTGTGGTAGTGGTTATATGGTTCTAAACATGTGATTAAATTGTATAAAATCACACACACACACACACACACACACACACACACACACACACAGGTAAAATTGTTGAAATCTTAATAAGGTTTTGAATTGTAACCAATATTACTTTTCTGGTGTTGATATTAACCATATCAAAGAGAAACAAAGCCAGATACTAGTTAAATAGTAAGGACAAATTTTAGTCAGTAAATACTATATACTATTACAGTAGAGAAGAGTTCAAGATAAATTTAAATCAACTTTTGTTTTTCAAGGGAGAATAGTATTAGGGAAGGATGTAAGTAGGGATTCGCTGCTGTCAGGGAAGTGAAAAGTTACAAAACACTGAAGGGAAAAGGTTGGTCTACATGAACTGGGCTTGCTAACTGGCCTTTATTAAAGTTAAGCTCAACAGGGGCCCTATCTTCAGGTGTTGGCTGGAAAAAAACAGTAACTTCTTTTGGCAGCATTCCGTTTTCTCAGACACTTCTAGGCTATGATCATCCTAGAGATGAGACCCCCTCCTTCTTCCCTCTTCCTTCCCTCATTTTCCACTCTCTAAAAAAAATCAATGGAAAAAATATCCTTGAGTGAGAATTAACAAAAGAAAAGTAAATAAATAAAAGGAGTTTGATGAGATGAGGGCACTAAGCATAATTTTTTTTAAAAAGTGATATTTATTATATGCTAAAGGACCAGTGCACGAATGTGTGCACGTTGAAAGGAAATTAATTAGAAGAAATATTTTAATATCACTATTTGCCCTTTATCTATAATAGAAGCATTAACCAAAACCATGATAGACAATGACAGATCAAAACACACGCTTAACTAAACCTGCTTTCTGACTTAGAAAAAACTTTTTCAGCCGAGTGAGGCACCCCAACTTCTCTTTCAGGTAATTGTCAGCAACATGGCAGTAAATATCAACACAAAGAATATTATTATTGTAGATCACACAGGGAGAATAAAGGGTGAAATATTTTTAACTGTAGCAGTTAAGAACTGACTATATTCTGTGCAGTTGAGAAAACCTGAAGTCATTTTCAAGGTCCACCATTTCTTACTTATTTTCAGTTGGGTGAAGTTTCTAAACTTTATAAATCTCTGTTTTCTGGCTAATGAAAAGAAAATAAGATTTCACCCAATTACCTATCTACCTACTCCAGGACTTCTGTGAGGATCAAATGAGATGAAGTATAGGAAAACGCTTTACAGATACTTGGTTAAAATATAAAATGTTTGCACATGGCTATAAAGCAAGTTGCATTCTGAGCTGAAGAAACTCCTAGGAGGCTAGTCACTAGGGAGAGGAAGCTGGGCATTGCTATGTGACATCATTACTTGGCACCCACCCACCGACACTGTTTCCAGGGCTGGGCTGGGCTGTGGGCTGCATTTTGCGCCATGGGGTCTCAGCAGCACTGCCTGTGTTTTGGTGTGGTGTTGCCCTGGGGTGGTGGTGGGGCCTGTGTCCCTCTTGGGGGAAGCCAAGTGTTGCTTTGTTGGCACCAGGTCCATGGTGCCATTTCTTTGTAAATGGCCATGCATGTCACAGCAGCTCCTGTGTTGAGCATCTGCCCCCTGGTGGTCAGTGCACATCATAGCAACTAGTTGATGGTCAGAGGGACACTTAGCATATTAGTCTTTTACATATAGATAGTTAACTATTTTTATAGTACAAATCAGAACTGAATTTAAAATAGTTTTACATTAATTATAGTTATTATATTATCCATATAGATTTAGTATAATTTTTATCCCTTTGTTTTTGCCAAGCTTACACAGAGTTCTATAATCCTATTGTTAGGCTGGAAATTTTGTCCTTTTAAAAAATTTGCATCTTAAAGGTCATTATAGTTGTGGGTAGTGAAAATGTACCTGATACAGACTGTACTGCATAAAATACTCTATAAATTATTTACTTCACGTTTTTTTTAAAGGTATATGTTACTCTTTAGAAAACTGATTATCATAGAAAGAAGTGAGATGTATCTTAAGAGTTTTGGACAAATCTTTCTTTGGCTTAGTAACTGAGTATTTAAGGTGTATTGCTGTGAGAAACATCATCCATTCTTCATGTTGCTGACGTGTGGCTGGCAGTCAGGGGTACTTTGGACAGACAAGGTAAGAGGAAACTAAGATGAAGGAAAAACTGTTATTCAAGACTTTCATCTTACCTGGAGTTATACTGAAGTCAGGCTTGACCTCAAGCCATTCAAATGAAGACCCCAATGCAATAGAATCACTGGTTTGCTATTTCAAAATCCTGAACAAAGCTTATAACTTATACGATTTTCTCTGTTGCATTTTTTGTTTGTTTCATTTCGTGAGGTGAAAGCACAATGGTAGAGACTCTTTCAGCCCTTCATGAGGCAGAGCTACATGTGTAACGTAAGGTCTTGTACGTTGGCTTAACTCCGTGTCAGTACACTGTCAAAATAAAGAATGATGTATAACTCTATACACTGTGCCAACAGTAGCATATAAACTACCTGGAGTTCATCCAGCTCTGCATAGAGGGCACCTTTAGGCAGCAAGCCCAGAATATTCTCATGATGTCATATTAGTGAAGGATGCTATCAAGGACAGAGATTTGTAGAATTTTTTTACAGTTATATTTAGCAAAATGTTTCCAATTGTTTATATTTTATGTACCCTTTGCATTACAAAAATATGTTTTTGTTTTTTATATAGTTGTATCATATAACTGTATGTGAATACAACTTGAACTTCTATTGAATAGAGATATGCTATGAAAAATGTCAGGGATATTAATGTCAGGAATGTAGTTAAAAGCCAGGCTTATATAACTAGAAAGACATTTTTACAATCAGAATTGGGAAAGAATATAATAAATTGAGGCAGAGATACATGGTTGATACAGTCAGGTTCATATGCTTTCTGGTTTTCCAGGACATGAAATGTAGCTACAACCTTTGGTTATTTGAAACTGTCATTTGAGAAATTTCTACTCCTTACTTGGAAGTATTTCATTAAAAAATAAATTGAGGGAACTCTGGAAAGAGGAGCACTCTATCAAGGATTGGATCTGGTAGCAATTGAGAATACTGCAGAAAACTGAATGGAGAAGTTAATGACAAAGCTGTTCAGAGCTGACCTCTATAACCATGGCTGTGACTTGAGATTTTCCACACCATAATAAAATCTGATATCATTTCTGTATACACCGGATAGTTACTCGCCTAGAGAGTGATCTCTAGATGAGGTTGGGAGAGATACATGGGGTTGGGAGAGATACATGGAACCATACTGAATGAGGAGCAACAGTAAATTCAAGGATTATAGTCACAAAGATGGAAAAACCTTTAAGATTAAGTTGCTACTAATGGTAAGAGAAACAGGAGAGGTTTTCTTATCTGAAATATCTCTCATGTTTTCCTTATAAATATTTCTTATGAAACAAAGGCTGAGACAAGTTAATAATACTCAAGCTGCTAATTCCTAAAAGCGATTTTTTAAAAAAAATGAGTGGTGATTCTGTGTTATTTTGACTCTATCCATAAACTCTAGCATTTACCTTTCTCATATTTTGACAAAGGAATTTAAAAGAAGGGAGATGTTCAGATATTTTGAATATGAAAAAAGAAAGATACTGTATATATAAAAATGTATGCTTTATACCAGACAGTAAAATGCAACATTTGCATGTCATATTTCATTTCCAAGTATATGATCACTAATAGGAAAAAACAGAGAAAGTAATTTTTTTAATAACTAAATTCCTGGTGCATGAAATTTGTGCACAGGGATGGGGGTGTGTGTGTCCCTCAGCTCAGCCTGCACCCTCTTTAATCTGGGACATCCCTCTCACAATCCAGGACTGCTATCACCCAACTGCCCACCTGCCTGCCTTTCTGATTGCCCCTAACCATTTCTGCCTGCCAGCCTGATCACTCCCTAACCACTCCTCTGCCAACTTTACTGATGCCTAACTGCTAACCAACCAGCCTGTTTGCCCCTAACTGCTCTCCCCTGCAGACCTGGTCACCACTAACTGCCCTCCCCTGCAGGCTTGATCACCCCCAACTGCCCTCTCCTGCTGGCCATCTTGTGGTGACCATCTTATGTCCACATGGGGGCAGGATCTTTGACTGCATGAGGGCAGCCATCTTGTGTGTTGGAGTGATGGTAAATTTGCATATTACTCTTTTATTAGATAGGATTTCCACCAAAATATATGATTTTTCAGCCACGATTCTTGTCAAATATAAAAGTACTCTACAATTCACCCTACCTTAGAAAAACTCTATTGATTGTGTTTCTGTGTATACAGAACAATACCAAATAAAAATTTTTTATAAATATAACTTCAACAACCTCCAGTATAGCTTTTAAAGTTAAAATTGGTTTTGTAGAACTGTGACTTATGTCGCAATGGAATGTTTATTGTACATCCTTATTGTTTTACAGAAATAAAAATATACTCTAAAATAAAATCTGAGCTTATTTATTCATTTACTGGTAGGATTCACTGTTACAGGATTTTATAACTGATGGAATTTGATGCCAAGCTTTTGGCTCGATGGCTCTGGCTGGATTTATATATCATATAACTTAATTAACCAAATGTAGTGATTTATTTCTAAAACTAACTTTTAAAACTTCTCTATTTTTTTGTTTTATTGATTTTTTACAGAGAGGAAGGGAGAAGGATAGAGAGTTAGAAACATCAATGAGAGAAAAAGATCCATCAGCCACCTCCTACATGCCCCTTACTGGGGATGTGCCCACAACCAAGGTACATGCTCTTGACTGGAATTGAACTTGGGACCCTTGAGTCTTCAGGCCTACGCTCTATCCACTGAGCCAAACTGGTTAGAGCTTAGGCTTGTTTCTTTGCATCAGCTATTAGCATGTCTCTATCATAGATAGTGTTGTTGATTTTTAATCTACTTTACCTTATTGTAATAGACATACACTAGCTTTCCAATGCTTAGTTTTTCATGGTAAAATGTCCTCCATGAATTGATTTTCGAACTGTCTTTATATATTTTTTTTTTAATATTTTTACTAGAAACAATCTCAAACTTATGAGAAATTTTCAAGAACATTATAAGGAATTTGTCTTTCTTAACCATGTTTTCAGCTCTGAACAAGTTCCTTTTTATTTTCTGTTATCATGTTATTCTTGCAATGACCTTGCAGTGCAACCATCTGAGCAGCTCTTCATTCAAGAGCTGAATTTTCTCTAGTCCTTCACTGTGTGTGGTTCCTCTGCAGACACTTCAAAGAGTAATTTTTTTTACATAATGTTTAGAGTTTGTTACCTGTAAGAAGGCTACTCTAACATAAACTATTCTATTGTTACCAGATCCAGATAGAGCAAATTTCATCTTAAAGTTAACAATCATTAAAGCAAAAGAACAATTCTCATATGTAAAAGTTTATTCCACTTTTAGTATTTTCTGAGAAAGTTAGAAATGGATAGCTTAGCTTTCTGTGTGAAAATACACTGAGTAACCAGATTATAATGATCTCTGAATGCATAATAATCTGGCCACTCAGATTATTATATATATTATATGTATTAGAGGCCTGGTGCATGAATTCATGCATAGATGGGTCTAGCCAACCTATCCAGGGGGAGGGGACATTGGTGGTTGGCTTGCCTGCCTGCTGGTAGAATTCCTGTTTGAAGACACAATTTGCATATTATCCTTTTATTATATAGAATATATACTGAGTGACCAGGTTATTATGGGTTCAGAGATCATAATAATCTAGCCACTCGGTGTAATTTAATTCAACTAATACAATCATTAAAAGGTAGCCAAAAAAACATAAATTTCAAACACTGGAGTTATTTACATTTACAGATTCAGGAACAGTGCATACAGAAGTAAAAGTAAAATCAAGAAACAAATAGGAAGAGATTAATATCATTACCTTTTAAAAAATTGTTCTACAAAGAGGAGGAAGAAGAATGAATTACAGTGGTACCTCGAGATACGAGTGCCCTAACATACGAGATTTTTGAGATACGAGCCATGGAGTGAGTGATTTTTGCTTTGAAATATGAGTAACATTTGAGATAGGAGTCATCGTGAGGATCAGCCAGCTGCACACGACCCACCAGTTTACCGCGACTCGAGTATCTCATAGTTTCCCATGCCTCAAGGTTACAGAACAAATTAAACTGGTATCTCAAGGTACCATTGTATATAAAATATTAAAGTGCCTTTAAAACAAGTATTACTATTTTTTATTTTATGGAAAGAGTAATTTGAGTTTCAGAGATATGAAATGACTAGTTTGCAGTCTCAAAGTTACTTATTTGAGGGTAATCTATATATATAAAAGCTTAAGTGACAGTTATGACTGGTTGACTGAACAACCAGTCTACCAGTAACCAGTCACTATGACCACACACTGACCACCAGGGAGCAGATGCTCAATGTAGGATCTGTCCCCTGGTGGTCAGTGTGCTCCTACAGCCAACCTCCTATGTTCAGCCAACCTCCAGCGGTCCCTTCCTCTGGCAGGCTGGTCCCAATTGGCCCTGATCGCCAGCCAGGCCTAGGATCCTACCTGTGCATGAATTTGTGCACTGGGCCTTTACTGGGGAATAAAACATAGTTTTTCTGAGCCAGTGATCAGAATGCCTTAAGCCCTAACTTGTTAGTATCATCTACCTTACAGACCAATAGATAATTCCCTTTATATTGGGGCTAGAGAAAGTCTGCTTATTCTCAGTGCAAAAAACGTATTTCCACACATCTTTTAAGAGGTATGAGATTCTGTCCTGGCAAGGTTGCTCAGTTGGTTGGAGAGTCCTCCCACACCAGAAAGGTTGCAGGTTTGATTTCAGGTCAGGGCACATACCTAGGTTTCAGGTTCTAACTGGGTTTGGTATGTGTGTGGGAGGCAACCAATTAATATTTCTCTCTCTCACTTTCTTTTCCTCACTTTCTAAATTCAATAAATATATCCTAGGGTGAGGATGAAATAAAAAAGTATGGAATTATTTTTATTCATCAATTTAGTTTGATTCATTTGTTTCCTTAATATCCCCTCTCAAATGACATTTGGTTAAAGACATACATTTCTATTGAAACTTGATTTCTGTATTTTGAAATTAACTAACACTCGGCATTCTCTGAAGGAAAGTGGATAACTCAAAAATAAAAATAAGTGATTTTTCATATTATCAGCTTTGTCATAGTCACTATAAAAATATTAGAATACACAATGACAAAAAGAAAATTAATGAAAATATCCATGATGTCATTCAGAAGTAATAACTTGTCATAATTTCTCTATCACCTTCCTGCAACTAAACTTACTAAATTTTTAATTTTTTAAAAAACACAGAACTTTCTCAACTAGTTACATTTAATTCTAAATGACAAAAAAAATCTAACTTCATTAATCCAGCTGTATCATTTAGAAAATATTCTCTAAATGTAATGATTATGAGAAATACAGTTTAACTATGGTTCATTTTGATGTGTTCCTTTTAAGTCTTTAGAAAAGGCTATAAAGAAAATCTTAGTGCCATTATGTATTTTATTTTATATTCATTTCTGTTATTTCATTTTCTACAAATCCACAAATTAGGGTGAATTAGAAAATCCAATAAACAATATTACAATGTATACTATTTATAAAATTATTATTTTAAAACTAGAAGCCTGGTGCACAAAGATTCGTGCAAGAATGGGCCTTTCTTCCCTGGCTGCTGGCACTGCCTTCGCTCTGGCCAGAACCACCTTTACACCTTTGCTCCAGCCCAGAACCACCTTTCCATTTTCCCACCCTACCCAGAGGCCTGGAGCAACTGGGGCAGTATGTAATGCCTGCATTGTTGCCATGGTAATGGTGCAAGTGTCCTGCTCCCAGCCCCTCAGCGCCTATGCATGCAAATTAACCCACCATCTTTGTTGGATTAATTTGCATACTTACTCCTGATTGGCTGGTGGTGGTGTGAAGGTCCGTTCAATTTGCATCTTTCTCTATTATTAGTGTAGATTTGATAACAATTTTACATTTTATAGAACTTTCATCTTTAAAACTGTTATATTCTACCAATATAAAGGCAAAAAGCTATAATTCATAGTTTACTATGGTCATTAAATTATTGAGTATTCAGCATATCCATAAGTATGTAAAAATGTTAATTGGTTAAAGTATACATACTTAAAACTTCTTGGTTTAAAGGATCTGTTTTGCTTCAGAAAAGTTTTTTTTTCTATTTTGTTAGAACTAAAATTGAAAAGAATAATCAACCTTATAAATGGAAATTCTTTTTGTTTGAATTTAACTGAAGCTTCTTCCACAATCTAGATTATGAATTCTCTGAAACACTTAAATGTATTACTTGGAAAATATCCTTGGCTTAAAAAGAATTACTGAACTGTTTAGCACATAAACAAGCTATTTGTATATTTACTCTAAATATTGAATAACATATATTAATCATAAAAAGAAGACAGAGGTGCAATCTCATTACACACTTCAAAAAATGCTGATCATTTGCTTCAAGAAAATTTATTTTAAAATTGTGTTTTTATCCAAGCAATCCAATAAATGATCTTAAATTTCATAAAAGCATTTATATAAATTCTTAAAATTTACATCCAGTAAGCAAGAAATCCTTCTTATTTTTATTTCATAGGTATTATACTGAAAGGCACAAATAACAAACTCATTATCTCACTTCAGTTTGTTTTGGAGAATGGTTATAACTCAATGAAGTGAAGAGTATCAGAAAAATAATGTCTAACTCATAAATGTAGCATAGAATAGGTTGTAAATAAAGAATATAACTGATAGGTTACCACGGTTCTATCCAATTTACTCTTATCTCAAGAAAATGTTGGCATGTAATTTCAGACTTTATAATTTTCCACAATTAATTATTTATGGATTCAGCCCAGAAAACATGCTACAGTTTGTTAAATCATTGGAAATTTTCTTCTGAGAACTATTAGGTACAGAATACTTTAATTTTTGTAGTTAGATGAATTAAATAAAGATTTATTATTTTACTAGAGCCCCGGTGAATGGATTTGTACCAGTGGGGTCCCTCAGCATGGCCTGCAGGGATCAGGCCAAAACCAGGAGTCCAACATCCTCCAAGGGATGTAGTAGTGCATGAAGTGGTTGGCGACTGGTCAGGAGCCCGGGCTGAGCAGGGCACTGCCTCAGTCCTGCTCATCCAAGTCCCACTGTGCCTGCTGCTGCCGCAGTTCTGTAGGCTCACTGCTGCTCCACTGTGGTCTCCGTGCCACTGTCCAAGGGCCATACTGGCACACTCATGACCGAAAAGCAGCTGCAAGCTTGTGCCCAGTCAGTTCCCAATGCCAGTCCTAATCCCGGTACCTACCAGTCTGAATGGGGAAGGAACACAGGGGAAGTGTCCATGGGATAGGCTAGTCCTGCTGCTACAGCGCTCGCCATCTGTGACCCTGGCATCTGTCTTCTCATTAGTCTGCTGAGTGGTGTTCCCACTGTGGGAGCACACTGACCACCAAGGGGAAGCTCCTGCATTGAGTGTCTGCCTCTTGGTGGTCAGTATATGTAATAGCAACTGGTCAAACAGTGGAATGGTGGAATGGTTGCTTATGCTTTTATATATAGATATACTTTGCCTGAGATTAAAAATTCTGACTGAGTGGAACAGTTATTTTCTTAGTATAAATTTTACAAATGCTCTGATTAAAATTTTTTCTTCTTTTTATTATAGTTAGTAGTGGTATAAGGTGACTGAACAGGCCTTTATTAAGCACTAACTCTCTTTCTGAACTTCTGTTAAGCTTATTTTATAAATGCCCTCTCAATTAATTAAAAACAATCATTTATTACAGAAGAATTGTGTGTTCATTTCTACTTATTTTTCTCATTTTAATATAGCTAATAGGAGACGTAGTGGCTTCACACATTTACTTTAGAACCCAAATTCTAACACAGCTGTGTGGGTATTTTGGAAGCTACTTATCTAGAAAAAACTAAGCATTGCAGGAAGTTAATCCTCATATAACAAATTAGTATAAAGTATAATACTTTGAACACTCTTTTATGTATTAAATGAAAAATTTAAATGCAATAGGCATTTAAAGTACCTAAAGTACCCCAAATCAAATAGTATTATGAGTATAAATTTTGTTATAAACTTCAAACATCATTCTGTGCAAGAAGTAGTTCTTTTGAAATCATAGTTTCTGGCCTTAGGTATATTTCTATTTTTAGCTTAGTTAAAATTAGAAATATAAAAGCATGAATTTCAGTTTTGCATCCAACACTTTGCTACTCTTACAGATTATCTTAAAGGGATGGACCATGATTGGCCTTGCCAAATTTTTCTAGTAAAGGATCTCATTTACAACTATTAATCCCATACCAGAAAAGAATAATCTCTATACAATTTTAATACATCCACCATATTTTGATTTAAATCAAAAGCAGTTTTTAAAATGGACACATTTTTAAATAGAGATGCAATATGTGTATAGCCGCCTTTAATTTGTTTCTCCCAAAGTATCACTAATATATCTATGATAACTCAAAGAAAATCTATAGCTCAGGAAACACATTACAAATTTAGGTGAACAGTAAATAAAATGATTGCTAGAATCTGAAAAATTTCTTATTTTTAATCATAAATGACTAGTCTTATTTGCAAATATTCAAGTATTAGCTTACAATTTTGGCATTTGAAATATTTACCATTTCTTATTCACTAAGTAGCTCAGTTTCTATGCCTATCATGAAAGTAGATGAGTAACTCCTCCACTAAAAGCACAGCCTGTTCAGGTAACCTGGTGTACTTCACCTTCAAGCTCTCCTTGGATAACTGTACTGCTTGTTAGAGGACCAGCTCTAGAATACATAGTGTTGTTTGTCATTCAGCTTTATAAACGTAAAATCAGCCCATCTTCTGGTCCTTTATGATGTCATGCTAACCTGCAAGGAGGGAAAAAAAATTGAAATCAACAAAAGTTTAAAAGTAAACACGCAATCAAGCAATCTATTAAAAGAATTTTTTACCATTTACAATGAAGACACCATGGATCTCACCCAGCAGTTTCTTCAAAACAAATCTTTGGGTGACATTTTGCATAAATCTTCAGTTTGGAGTGAAAATACTTGACCATCTCACAGATGTAGTGAAAAAGCTTTACAATCTTTGGTCAACAATAGAAATAAAAAAAATTTCATGAAAAAAAATAACTGATATGTAACTTCTGGCCCAAATATAAAGGGCATGAAAAAGTGACATGACTTTATGCAATTATGGAATATTAAAAATCTGATTCTCATTAGTCTTGACTGTTAGGCTCATCTCCTTAGAAAGAGTAAGTTTTAGAGGAAGCTGATTTCATTTCCTTCACAGGTATAAGAATATGGTTGTTCAAGAGGTAATATTTATATGACTCTTCTGTAATAAAAAGTGTTTATGACACTTGCTTTTCAGAATCAAAGATAAAGCATGAAAAAATCATAGCTATGTAATAAAATGTAAATGTACTAAAGACTGACACTGTGAAAGGAGATATCATTGAGGAGCTGAGGGAGAGAGAACAGCATTTAATATAAAAGAAAGTAAAAATATACTATCTAAAGCTGATGGATCAAAATTACATTTTAACATGACATTCAGATTTATAAGTGTTATAAAAAGAAAAATAAATAAATCTAACAAAGATTAGAAGAAATAGGAAAGTGAAAAGGAAAGATAGTGTGAGTAAGCTACCTATCAAACTTCTTGTAGGAGGGAATAAAAGTATAGGAAGCAATGTAGAAACTATTGCTTATTTTCAAAGATCTGACTACCAGAAGAAATAAGAACAGAAGTCATCATATATTATTATTTCCAAGTAACAGGGTTGGAATTAGGGCAAGTTTTTTAACACTGTCCTTTTTTTAAAAAAAATGCTTGTATCAATTTCAGAATTTACAAAAGAAAGGGGGAAAAGAACAAGTTCTGAGTTAATCACAGACCCATAAAAAACTGAGATGAATATTAAATTAATGCTTTAATTGAATGCATGCACTCTAACCCTTATACAATAAAATAGGATGTGTAAATAGTGAAGTGATTAAAAATTGTAACATTGACTCATGAGATTTATCCCTTTAATCATTAGGTATTGAAAGCTGCTATATAAGATTAAATGTACATATATAAAACCCAAATAGACCAAACAGCAGAACAAAACAACTGATTGCTATGACATGCACTGACCATCAGGGGGCACGCACTGAATATGGTGGGTGTCAGCAGCATGCAGCAGAGCACAGAGCACAGAACACAGTGGGCTCGGGCCAGAGCAGGATGGTGAAGGTGAGCAGGAGTGCAGATCAAGGTGGGGTGCTGGTCACTGTCATTGGGGCGAGCCTCTGGTAGTTACTGAAAATTATTTGTTCCTATGCAGCATGGTCCCACCCAGCGCTTGCACTTGCTGCCTACCCAGCCCCATTCATACCCGCTGCTGATGCCAGAACTGCTGTTCACACCCACCACCAGTGCCTGCTGCTGAACCCAATCACTAGGCGCCATCAATGGATGCAAGCAGATCACCCCTCAGGGCTTCACCTCTCCCTGCTCATGAGGGGTGATCAGGGCTGGCAGCCATCTCTTGCACCTGATACCGGTAACAGCCTAGCTCACAACTGTAGCCAGAGTCACCACTTGCATCCCCTGCCAGTGCCCGGTGCTGTTCCCAATCTCTCAGAGCCATCAGTGGCAACTGCTGACCCTGACCACCCCTGAAGGTTTCTCCACTCTCCCTGCTCCTGTAGAGTGTTTGGGACAGCAGCTGCCACTTATACCTGCTGATGGTGCTGGCCCCAATCGCTCTGCCTCATGAGCAGGTGCGAGTGGGCCCGATGCCATCAGTGCGTGGGAGTGTCTGTGGTGGGAGTGGTGCTGCTGGTAGAGAAGGGAACAGGTGCAGGAGGGGCTGGGCAGGAGCACAGAGGATGGACTGAGACCTGCCCATATGCCCACTACAGCCTTTTGGCCCACAGTTTCTTTCAAGGCACAAGGATTTGTGCACTGGGCTCCTAGTGTGAAATAAAATGCTTCTCTAGGCCAGGATTACATTTGTAAAGATATAGAACCATGATGGGCAGCAGTGCACAGAAATGTATCTGGGACAATGAAGCAGCAACACCCAGGTGGCTGTGGTCAGCAAGGGATGTTGGATTCTGAAACAAACAAACAAAAAAAATTATGCATAGATAGAACAAATGTATTTTTTGTTTTTTCACTTTATAAAACACTTTCCAGGTATGACTCAACCTAGATGTTGTTTTCTTTCCACTAAAACTAAGTAGGTCTTTATGATTACCCTCCTGGCATTAGAGCCCAAAGATGAAATTGTTCCTTTTGAGGTCAAAAGGCACTTGTGACAGGTATACTTTTATCAAAACTGGAGGAGAGAAATAGTCATTTTAAGTTTCCATCTGGTTGGAGATTGTGCAGCAGGTAATAGGGGAAAACAAGGATATAAACAGCTCTAAAAAATCGGATGACGAAGAACCTATACTTTGCACCTGAATTTCTTAAAATTATTGGCAAATAAATTGAGAAAGCTTGGTGAAAAAAATATGCTGTAAAAATGAAGTGATTCCCGACCAAGACTGATTTTTGACAAATGAGTTTTTCAAAATTTAGAGGCAGGAAACAAAAGAGAATAATAAACATCAGATGCAAATAGAACTGTGAAGTTTCCCTTGATCAAATCCTCAAGAAGAGAAATGTCAATTCCCAGGTGCTGCTGAAAGACTTAAAATAAGAATCACATTGTACTTAGATTTGCATATTGATTTTAGGCAGAGGTGGATGGATATAAACAGAGATGTGTTTATATGAATCTTCAAGTTTGTGTAAAAGCCTAAGCAGCCCAAACCGGTTTGGATCAGTGGATAGAGCATCGACCTGCGGACTGAAAGGTCCTAGGTTCAATTTCGGTCAAGGGCATGTATCCTGGTTGTGGGCATATCCCCAGTAGGGGGCATGCAGGAGGCGGCTGATCGATTTCTCTCTCTCATCGATGTTTCTAACTCTCTATCCCTCTCCCTTCCTCTCTGTAAAAAATCAATAAAATATATTAAAAAAAAAAAGCCTAAGCGACCATTTGACTGGTAGCTATGACACACACTGATCACCAGGGGCAGATGCTCAGTACAAAGTTATGGAAACACAAAACAGACTGATGAATTACAGAAGGAGGGGGTTGGAGGGAGGGAGAGAAGAGATTAACTAAAGATCTTATATGCATACTAGAGGCCTGTCTTTTGGCCTGATCTGTGGGGATCATGCCAAAACCAGCTCTCCAACACATCCCCTGAAATGTTCTAGATTGTGAGAGGGCACAGGCCAGGTTGAGGGATCCCGTTGGAGCACAAATCTGTGCACCCTGCCTCTAGTTCTGATATGAAATTGTATATTGTTCATTGCTTAGTGTTAATGCAGTCATTCTCCAGTAAGGCTTGTGAATGTTTGATTCTATATAGATGAGTACAAATTTAGAGGAATACATATTATTAAAGATACGGAAAATTGGAAAATGTTTTTACCTGGTGTTTTCAGTCATATTCTATATAAAAAGGTGTGTAGCAGCTCTTAAAAAAACGTAGTCCCCGACAAGCAGAATAGTGTTCCCCTAAAGATGTCTACATTCTAATCAATGGTACTTGAAAATATGTTAATATATATGACAAAAGGAGATCTTGCAAATGGGATTAAGGTTACTGATAGTAAATAATTTAGCATATTTCAGACTCTCTAAGAGGGAGCAATGCAATCATATAGACCTTTTGAAGCGGGAGAGGAAGGCATAAGAGTGAGTCCGAGAGGTGTGGCAGAAGAAGAGGCAGGAGAGATTCACTGAGAGAGAGACCCAACCAGCTGCTGCCACCTTTGAAGATGGAGCAACCAAGGAATGTAGGCAGCCCTCAGCTGACAAGAAGACAGGACCTCAGTCCTACAGCAGCAAGAAACGGAATTCTGCCAACACCTCAAATAAGTAAGGAAACAGATTCTCCCCTACAGAAAGGAACTTTGTCTTGCCAACATCTATATTTTAGTCCAGAGAAATTTGTCTTGGGCTTCTGAAATACAAAACTGAAAGCTAACAATTTTGTGTTATTTTAAGATGTTAAAAATGAATGAAAAAATTTTATAGCATCAATAAAAAATCAATAAATTCCAAACTGTTAATATGCTTATTTATACACATGACTATATGCTTACTATGGATTTATTATGTGACCAGTGCTAGTAAAAAACTTTCCATAACTAATTTTCACAAAATTCTGTTTTAGATATTATTTCCATTTCACAGATAAGAAAACAGAAATTTAAAAAGGAAAAAGTAATTTTCTAAAAGCTGAGCAGCTGGAGAATTCTGTGACTAGTATTAAAAAATAGGGGTTTAAATCAGATTATTTTTAAACCACTATGACCTATATTTATTTATGTATCCACACTCCCCGACATAACCACATATACCTATTGCATCTCCATAAATGCATTTTAAAATATTCAAAGTAAGTAACAGTGTTTTTTTGTGGAATGTGAATCAGCTATTTTGTAATAGTGCTTCTTCACTTGAATAAAAATACATCATGCAATAAATATTTAAATAAATTTAAATTATTTTACTTAGTTTTTTAAATACATTTAGCTTAAAAAGTTAGTAAACATTTTACTGTATTTACATCTAAACATTTAATTATAAATATTAAAAGTATCTCAGATTAAAAATAATTTTACCAGTATAAGTAAAATATGAGCATTTAAATACATGTAACATAAAATAAAACACAAAATTCAATGAAGTTTGACATTCAGTAATAAGCTAAAAGTAAAACTAATTCTGAGTCACAAAATCATAGAAATAATAGAGAAAATTTAACAACTTTCATTTAAATATGTCTGCAGATTACTTTGCATGTTAAAAAATATCGCATTGCTATTGATTATCTAAGCTTTTGACTAGGGTATCTAAATTTGAAGTTTGTGTTAGTATTACAATATCACCATTTTCATCACTGTCTCCTTCACCTCAAAGGATACTGGCTAGCTCAATGCTAGCTCAATGCATGCTAACAGTGCACTGTGTGGATTGAGTTCTTCAGAGCAAACACTGTCTCCTGGAGATACAATGAGACACTGAGATACAGGAGTGAACTGAGCCCTTTCATAGGAATAGAGATGGCAATTCAAAAGTGGGGTTAGAAGTTATGGACTTGAAGAAAATCATTTTTTTAAAAGGAGGCAAAATAAAGTAAATGCTAGTCAGCTGGATGAAAAAGAGTATGAATGAGAGATCATAATTTGGATGGAATGGTCAAATAATGTAGCAGAATGAAGAAATAGTCTGCCAATATCAAGATGATGAGTCTCACATGCAAAGAAAAAAGGCAGTATAATAATCCTAATTAACAAGATTTTAAAATGTGACTGGAAATGTGTGGATGAGTTAAGTGCATAGAATAATAATAAATGACATTGGAGATGATTTAGGCAGGGGTTAGACTATATAGAGACTTGTAGAACATCATAAACAGTTTGAATTTTATTCTAAGTTCAATGAGCAGATATTGAATATTTTAATTTTTACTTACTTTATTTATATGATTGGGTTATATTTCAAGATGTTGCTGATGTATTTCCAGACACTAGCACTGACTACAATATGGAAAGTAGATTGTAAGGAGTCCAGAGTAAAAGTGGTGGATTTTCTCTGCTATTGCAGGCATCATGAGAGATGATGCTGGTTGGATTTGGAGCTGAAGATAGGGCCTATTAATAAACTACACTATAGGTGTAAGGAAAAATGAGGAATTAAGAATGACTTCCTTTTGATCTTGGCCAATTAATTGGAGAGTGTCATTTGTTTATCAAAATGACTGAGGCAGGAAACATACACTTAATAGATATAAATAATAGTCTTTATAGTAGCACTAGAGGCTCAGTGCACAAAATTTGTGAACGGGGGTTGGTGTCCTTCAGCCCAGCCTGCTCCCTCTCCAATCTGGGACCCCTTGAGGGATGTCTGACTGCTTGATCCTACCTGGATCAGGCCTAAATGGGCAGTCAGACATCCCTCACACAATCCAGGACTGCTGGCTTCCAACTGTTCACCTGCCTGCCTTCCTAATTGTCCCTAACTGCTTCTGCCTGCCAACCTGATCACCCCCTAACCACTCCCCTGACAGCCTGATTGATGCCTAACTGCTCCTCAGCCAGCCTATTTTCCCCTAACTGCACTCCCCTGCAGGCTTGATCACCCACAACTGCTCTCCCTTACAGGCCTGGTCCCTGCCAACTGCCTTGCCCTGCTGGCCATCTTGTGGTGGCCATCTTGTGTCCACATGAGGGCATAATCTTTTGACCACATGGAGGCAGTCATCTCGTGTGTTGGAGTGATGACCAATCTGCATAATACTATTTTATTAGATAGCACAGAGGCCTGGTGCATAGGTAGGTGCAGCTGGTTTTCCCTGAAGGGTGTCCTAGATCAA
>PVJN01031563.1:0-24777 GCA_004026805.1 Lasiurus borealis
TATCATTTGCATATTCAGCCAATCCTCACTTAATGTCATAGATAGGTTCTTGGAAACTGCAATTTGAAGCGAACCAATTTTACCCTAGGCTAATTGATGTAAACTAGAGTTAAGTTCCTATGGCATATTTCTGGGCACAAAAGCATCACTAAACTTCTAAATAAAGACCGCAAACACTTCTAATATTAAACATTGCAACAAACATACATTTAAGAAAGATTAATAAAGACAAGTCAAAGAATTCTTTTCCAACCTACTTATTCCCGTTCAGGGTCAAAGGTGGCCAGAGCTTCTCCTAGCAGCTCAGGGGACAAGGCGCAAACACACCCTGGACAGGACACCGTTCCATCGCAGGGTGACTCACATAACTACACACTCAGACTGGGTCAATTCACACACACAAGGTCACCTACCCTGCACATTTTTGGGATGTGGGAAGAAACTGGAATTCCTGGAGAACACTCACACAGACATAGGGAGAACATGCAAGCTCTACACAGACAACCCCCACCTCCTCCTCACCCAGGGGGGAACTGAGCTGCTATTTTTCCCATCAACATTATAGCATATGATGTTATTCATGCTATATTGACCACTTTGTGATCCATTCTAGTGTTTCCCTCAAAGTCAATTCTATGGAGACTTCTCATGTTATTCTCTCTAATCCTTTCACTTTTCCATCTGAAATCAAGGCTTGATCACAGGGATAATGAGATCATCCTTTTCACTTTAATTTCCAAAGTGGTGAGACATTAGCCGGGAATAAGTGAGCAGTAACTATGGAAGAAGTAATAGTGAAGACCTAGTCTTTGCGTCAAATGAGCCTGGGCTTCCCCCACTAGCTTTCATCTCTAAAGAGGAACTTACAATAATACTTTGTACAAATGACTGTTGATGAAGATTAGCTGACATAGTATATTTAAAACTAATTGTTATACCATTTGTTATTTACCGAAGAGAAACAAAGACATATGCCACCCCAAAACCTATACACCTATGGGTCCTTTAAGCAGCTTTATTCACATAGCCAAAAACTGGAAGTGACCCCAAATCTCTATCAACTATTGAATGGCTAAATATGGCACATCTATTCTATGAAATCCTAGTCAGCAGTATAAAGAAATGAACAACTGGTGCATGCAATAGCAGGAGTAAACCTCGAAAGTATTATGCTAAGTGAAAGAAGGCAGACTCAAAAAGTAATTCTACATGATCCCACTTATATGCCATTCTGGAAAAGGCAAAGCTAGAAAAACCAAAAACATTTCAGTGGTTGCCAGTGTCTAGGAGTGGGGGTTGAAGACGGACCACAAAAGGGCACATGTGAACTTTTGACATGATGAAAATATTTTATATTTGGATTGGGTAGTAGTAGGTAGCATGATAGTACACATTTGTCAAAACTCATAGAACTGTATCCTTTAAAGGGAAAATTTTACTATATGTAAATTATAACCTCAATACCCTGACCCAAAAAACTCACTAGTGATACCATTAAATGTTGATTTAATTTTTTAAATAAAAACCCTCTTGAATGGCATGCCTAGCATTAAGTTAGCACTTCATTGGTATTTATTATTACTATTACTATAATTATTATTATCTAAGTTGACAGCAGCATGGAAAAACTAATAAAGGACTTCTATTTATTGTAGAACAGAGGCTAAGATTTAATCTACTTAAGAGTACATATTTTTTTCTGTTTCTATAGATTCAATATTTTAACTCATTAAAGTAAAAATTTTTTTAGCTAGAATGTTGCTAAACAGCAATGATAATTACAAAGAGCAGTTTTGTTGATCAGGTGTAATACCACCTCTGGATGAGGCCAGGGTGACCAACCCTCTTAAGAATCATTAGCGTCCTTTCCACTTCTCAGATTTGCACATTGTTGACCTTAAACAAACAGACAGCCATGTAGTTCTGCAACAAATGGGTTTATTTACAAATAGTCAAGAATTGCAATTTGGGACCTGTGGTCTAATGGTGAGCCATGTACATGTCCTGAGAGACAAAGGAAACTCATGTAGAGAAAAGGACACTGGGAGCTATTACAAACAGACCTCTTTCTGTTGATTCCACCATCAACTGAGGGCATCACAGATCCTTCTCCTGGCCTCTCACCTTCATTTTAAAGGAAGTTTCTGTTTATTAATTTTTACTACATCTAGGAACTCAATTTTTATCCATTCACTTTGAGGTGACAAGATTATAGGAGGTGATTTACATGAGCTAATCTCCAAAGGCACTGATGTGTACCAGGTGTACCAGTTAATAATACAGATTTTGTTTCAATAGATAAAGTTACACATATGTTGATATATATGTGATTTGATATGTATGCTATTTTGTTGTATTGAGAGGAAGCTTCAAAACTTTATATGTCAAATTTTCCTTATGTGTTAACATCATAGATATTTTTACACTTAAAAATGTTGAATTTCATGCCAAAAAAAAGAGCATTTGCAGGAAGTTTTAATTACTTTATTTAGAAGAAAAGTGCAGCTGAAAGTTATATTATATTTCCGGAAGCTTATGGTAAACATGCTCGATCTCAAGATACTTGAAAATGCTCATTTAAATGCTTTATAAGTGATGATTTCAATGTGAAAGACACAAAACATCCAGGTCAACTGAAAAACTTTGAAGACCAACAATTAAAAGCATTTTGGATGAAGATGCATGTCAAACTCAAAAACAACTTGCAGAAAGATTAAACATTGCTCAACAAACAATTTCTGATCATTTACAAGCAATGGGAAGAATTTTAAAGGAAAGAAAATGGGTGCCACATCAATTGGATGAAAGACAAATGGAAAACCGAAAAGTCATCAGTAAAATGTTGCTTCAACAGCATGAAAGGAAATCTTTTTTTGCATTATTGGTGATGAAAAGTGGATTTATTTTGAGAACCATAATGCACAAAATCATGGGTTAATCCAGGTCAACCATCAGCATCGACTGCAAGGCCAAATAGCTTCAGAAAGAAGACAATGCTCTGCGTTTGGTGGGATCAAGAAGGTGTGGTATATTATATGACCTTCTAAAATCAGGTGAAACTGTTAATACTGATCACTACTGACAACAAATAATCAATTTGAACCATGCTTTGATTGTAAAATGACAGAATGGGTCAAAAGACATGGCAAAGTAATTTTACTTCATGATAAAACAATACCACACATTTTAAAACCAGTCAAAGACACGTTAAAAGATCTTGTCTGGGCCGAGACCGGTTTGGCTCAGTGGATAGAGCGTCGGCCTGCGGACTGAAAGGTCCCGGGTTCGATTCCGGTTGGGGGCATGTACCTTGCTTGCGGGCACATCTCCACTGTGGGGTGTGCAGGAGGCGGCTGATCGATGTCTCTCTCCCATCGATGTTTCTGACTTTCTATCTCTCTCCCTTCCTCTCTGTGAAGTCAATAAAATATATTAAAAAAAAAAAAAAAGATGGATTTTGCAATCTTATGTTGATTTACAAGACAGTTAGAATTTGGAATGTCTAGAGGCCCCCAGGCAT
Organism: Lasiurus borealis; assembly: GCA_004026805.1. Classification (NCBI taxonomy): domain Eukaryota; kingdom Metazoa; phylum Chordata; class Mammalia; order Chiroptera; family Vespertilionidae; genus Lasiurus; species Lasiurus borealis. Next base: position 3,521 of record PVJN01031563.1, read on the forward strand.
GTTTCTCTCTAGGTGGTCTCTTCAGCCCAGCAGCATCAGACACCTTGTATTAAGGTGGAACAACCTGAAAGGCTGGTTGCTATGGTGCACACTTACCACCAGGGGGCCGAAACTCAATGCAGGAGCTGCCTCCTGGTGGTCAGTGCAGGGGAAGTGCCACTCAGCCAGAAGCTGGGCTTGGCTGGGGAGCACAGCAGGTGGTGGCGGGAGCCTCTCCCACCTCTGCAGCAGCATTAAGGAGCAGCGAGATGAGTGGTAAGAAGTAGCGAGCAGGCAGGCAGTAAGGAGCGAAGGATCCCAGATTGCAAGAGGAATGTCTACCTGCCAGCTTACGCCCGATCCCCTGAGGTGTCCTGGACTGCAAGAGGGTGCAGCTTGGACTGAGGGACCTCTGCTCTCCAGTGCACGATTTTGTCTACATAATTAACTACATGTACATTTTCTGTAATGAAAGCAATAAAGGGGTCTTTGTTAAGCCTATGAGGCAACTTTTGGAAAGTGCCTAAGGATGAAGCTGGTTTCCAGTCAAGCCAACCATTTGATTAGAAAGTTGAAACTTGTATCACACATCATCCCTCCCCCTCAATACACACACACACACACACACACACACACACACACACACACACACACACCTATGTTCACCAAGGGAAAGGACTAGAGAATAAGTTCAATCTCCAATGGCCAATGACATAATCATGCATATGTAATGAAGCCTCCATAAAAGGTTGAATTTTAGAGAGCTTCCTGGTTGTTGAAAACCTGGAGATTTGGGAAGAGTGGCATGCCTGGAGAGGGCATGGAAGCCCCTTGCTATTGCCCTATGCTTCTCTTCCACTTGGCTGTTGATTCATGTTCTTTAACATATTTTGTACTAAGTGGATAATCCAGTGAGAAAACTGGTTCCCTGAATCCTATGAGCTTCTCTAACAAATTAATCATATCTAAGGAGGGACGTGGGAACATCTGATTTTTAGCCAGTCAGAAGCATAGATTACAACCTGGACTTGTGATTGGCATCTGAAGTGGAGTGGAAGGCAGTCTTGTAGGATTGAGCCCTTATCCTACAGAGTCTGGTGATATCTTTATAAGGATAGAGTTAGAGCTAAGTTGAATTATAAGACACCCAGCTGGTGTCAGAGAATTGCCCAGTGGTGTAGGGGAAAAAATTTTCACACATTGAAATTGGGTACAGAATCATTAATTACTCAGCATCAGAATCCATATAATGTCACTTCCAGCATACTCTATCAGTCATGAAAAGCACAAAGACCTACCCAGCTTTAAGAGAAGGGGACCTGGGCTCTGTCTCTTGAAGGGAATGTGACACGGTTCTGGAGGAGCAAGTGGGACTGGAGATATTACTGCAGACAGTTTTAGAAAACATAATCTACCACAAATGGCAACCTTGCTTTTTATTTATTAGAGAGCTATGAGTGTTTTAATACAGACCAGCTCAACACCTATTTTCAGGGGTACTGAATTCTAAATATATGTCTCCTATTCTTCAGCTCCTTTCCCCAGCCCTCTGAGGTAGGGGTGCAAAGTATAGGGATTGCAAGTGTCTAGATGATGATTTTGAAAATTGACAAATTTCTCCCAAAATATAATATGGAAATATTTAGGGATCTCTGACTCTGACCTACATAGTCAAATGCTTTAAAAAAAAAATGGTGATTAAAAGAGAAGAACATATTTGAAATATTTTTTTAAACAATGACTGAGTCAGAAGTCATGTTTCAGATGTGAGTCAAGAAGTTAATATCCTTATGTTTCTTCATGGTTAGGACCTTCTTGGCAAATTATACTGGGAACTGGTTTTAAAAAAAAAATAGGCCTTAGAAGTTACATGACTACTGGATAAATAGGAAAAGGTTTTCTTCCCAGGAGGTATGTGTTTACATTTCATGGGTGTAGGGTAGGGGTGCAGGAGGAGGGAGGGGGAGAGATGGGAAATGATACCCAAAGCCTTGGAGACATTCCAGAGGCTTAAACTCAGAGATGATTATCTTTTCTTTCCCCAGCAGACTTTTCAAAGGATAGAAACCCAGGAGCTTTTCCCAAGGGGATTTTTTCATTAGGGATATTAAGTTTGTTTTCCACCCTCAAGAGGGGAAATTTTATACAAGCTCCCAGATGCTTATTTAGAAGGGAGGTCCTATAGTACAGAATGTGTAGGTATGACACTGTAAGGGTTCAGAATAAGTCACCCCAAAATATGCCTCTGTGGTATTCAAACTATTTTGAGCTAAAGGCAACTGAGACTCTGGGCTCAAGAGAAACTTCTGTTCCCCTGAACTACTTAGAAGAATCTTAAGTAGGGACCTTGCCTCTAATAAGAGATTATCAGAGATAACCTTTTGACCTGTCTATACGGCAGAGCAACTACTAATTACTACACATCTGCTTTCCTCATCGCGCTGTCCTCCCTGCTGAAGCTCCAAGGTGCCTTACCTCATTCTTAGCTCAGAATGGCATATAAGCCTTATTTTAATTTTCTGTCCCTGAATCTCTCAGCCATGTGGGGTTCCCATATGTGTGCATGTTAATTGAATTTGGTTATTTTCTCTTGTTAACCTGTCTCATGCAGAGTTAACTATTAGACCTGCTGAAAGAACGTTGAAGGTAGAGGAAAGTCTCTTCCTCCCACCTAGCATTCTTCTATCATCACATCTCTCAAAGGGAAGAACTGAGACGAAAGGGAGCCAATAAAAGGATTACCATGAGGAAGTAATAATAATCTGTCTCCGGTCTATATGAATTTAGGAATTAAAAACCTACCAATGTACACCTTAGCCAGTTTGGCTCAGTGGATCAGCCTGTGTACTGAAAAGTCCTGGGTTTGATTCCAGTCAAGGACATGTACTTTGGTTGCAGGCTCAATCCCAGCCCTGGTTGGGGTGCATGCAAGAAGCAACCAATGGATGTGTTGCACTCATACTGATGTTTCTCTCTCTCTCTCCCACTGTCTCTAAAAAAAACTAAAAAAAAAACACAAAGAAATAAAAAAAAACTACAACACCTTATCAATGTAAAAACAATACAAAATATATTTAAATATACCTATTTAAGTATATAACTTTTTAATTCTCTTTTTCTTGTTAATATTCTTAGTGTTATATTGGTTTTGGTCACAGAAAGGGTTATAATTCATTGAGTTGTTATTTATTTATTTTTTTTATTTCAGAGAAGAAGGGTGAAGGAGAAAGATAGAAACATCAGTGATGAAAGAGAATCATTGATCAGCTGCCTCCTATATGCCTCACACTGGGAATCAAGTCTGCATGTGCCCTGACCAGTAATTGAACATTTATCTCCTGATTCATAGATTGATGCTTAACCACTGAGCCATGCTGGTTGGGCCATTGAAATGTGTGTGTGTGTGTGTGTGTGTGTGTTTAAGTGAATTGTGGGAAAGAAATATTCTCTATCCTCTTTAGGCTTAAGAATTAAATTGATAAAAGACAGATTAACAGGAGCAAAGAATACATAGTTTATTGAAACACATGTACAGAGGAGTTTTCACAAGAGAATGAAGACCTGAGGAAGTGACCTGAGCAGGAAGTTTTTATACTTTTTAGATAAACAATAAAACAAGTAAAAACAAAGAACTGACAAGACAAAAGGGTGTAGACTAGGGGTAGCAAGTGGTAAAAAAGTAACTAGGAAGATAAGAATTAGTACAGAAATACGTCCCTTCAATCTGGAAGATTTATCTTTTGCTTTTGGGAAAGAAGTGTAACCGCACAGAAACCCCATTTCTTTCACATGATCAACCCATTCTCCTTTGTATCCGGCCACTCCCTACATTAATCATCAAGCCCGTAGGACATGAGAGTCAGGTCAGCATGAAACTGTCCTAAGAACAAAGCCTCACGTCTGCTGACAACAGAAACAGGGTCTTGGTCTAGCTAAAGATAACATCTTTTCAAAAATATTTTATTGATTTTTTACAGAGAGGAAGGGAGAGGAAGAGAGAGCTAGAAACATCAATCAGTTGCCTCCTGCACATCCCCTACCGGGGATATACCTGCAACCAAGGTACATGCCCTTGACCAAAATTGAACCTGAGCCCCCTGAGTCTGCAGGCCGAAGCTCTATCCACTGAGCCAAACCGATTAGGGCTAAAGATAACATCTTGACATCAGTTGTGTTTCAGCCTTAGCCCATAAAAGCAGAAAGACCCTGTGGATCACCTTCATGAAACCAGATAGAACAATGTCATGGCTGACATCAGGACCTTACATAAAGATCAGCTACCCCTTACCCTGTTCCCAATCAATCAGTAGAGCACACGACCTCAACTCCCTTAATCACCATGATTAATGATTTTTCTCCTATATAACCCATCCCCTGGAAGCCAACAGGGAGCCAGGTCTTTGAGCACCAGCTTACCTGTGACCCTAGGCTTGGTGCCATTTCCTCAAATAATAAACCCTTACTTTCTTGGCTGCAAACTCCTGTCTGTGTTTGATCAGGCTTTGATGCATGCAGAAAAATGGACCACTTTAGTCTGGTAACAGAAGGGTGGGTCAAAGTGACCTTCCTGCATCTGCTTTTTTCTAAAACTCCTTCTATTTAAGATGTCCCACATGCCCTTTTTAGGAGTAGTTTGTCCTGAACCTCACCAATCTTGAAGTCTTAATCCATGGGTCCATACCGATGGGTTCTAAAGTCCTCTTGATTGGTCCTCCCATGCCTTAATTCCCAAAGAAGACAGGTACAGACCCAATAGAGATCATGAAAACTTCTGTTATGTCAATATTAAAAGTCTGCTGGGGGCAGAAATTTAATCTCATACCATATTGACATAACAGAGACAAATTTTGTATTTGTCTCTTCCACAGTGTCTTTTGCCTTTTTAATAAAGTTGAATTAAATCCCATTAATCCACAAAGATCTAATTAAAAAAGACAGTGAAACTCTCTGGCTTGCTTAATTTATTCTCCTCTTACCATTTTTCAGGAACTATTTGTACTAGAGAACACATTCAGAAATGAAGCACTTTACTATACTGATGTCAATAGGCAAAAGCACCTCATTTTCCTCCAGTTCCCTATTTCCAGGCCTACCTTTGAAGCATGGCAGAAAGACCAAAGATTTAATTTTTTAAATATATTTTTATTGATTTCCAAGAGAAAGGGAGAGGGAAAGAGATATAGAAACATCAATGATCAGAGAGAATCATTTATCAGCTGCCTACTGTATGCCCCACACGAGGGATCAAGCCCATAACATAGGCACATGGTCTGACCTGGAATCAAAAGTTAATGCTCAATTACTGAGACACAAATGAAAGACCACAGATTTAAAATCTTTGCATATTTTTGTTAGGTCTAGTCATATAATCAAATCGATATCCCCTCCCCTGTGAAATTGACCTTTGATCATTTTGCAACTGACATTTCCTTTCTCTTAGACCACATTCCGTTTGCTAAGACCAGTAACTTTCTTCTCCCAACCCACCCAGAGAATTTCCTGCCAAAAAAGCCTGTCTAAAGTCCTGCAAAACCTCTGACTCTCCATCTCTAGATGCTGGCGTCATTTGGGGGCTCAGCCCATCTGGTTTCCAGATGACCTAATCAATTTATAATTCCTTTCCACTTTTGGCTTTGTGTGTTCCTTCTTCAGTGACTCTAACAATCATCACTATTTTTATTTCAATCTTTGAAACTAAACTACTGAATTTCTGTCAGTTTCACTCTTAGCATGTTTTCACACAAGGTTGTGGATCTGAACTGCAGACACATGGTGACCTGAGGCAGGGCTGGTCCAGGTTTCCTGGGTCTGAGATAACGATTAGTAGGGCAGTGGCAACAACTGCTTGATAAATCCCAATACACCCCTGCAGAGGAGGCTGCTCACACAAGTTCCCCTGATACACACCACAAAAAGAAGACCCTATGAGCAAGAGAAAATTCAGTAAATGGACAGAGCCCATTCTCTGTGATTCTATGTTAAAACATAAGCTGCTCTCCAGCAAATTACATACACTAGCAGGCAGGATGCCTGTTAAGTAGCAATTCTCTAAAAATAGTGCTGAGTCTTAAATAAATTACTTTATCTCTTAGCAACACTTTCTTCCCCTTAACTCAATTCTTCTCACCTCACCTGCTGAGATCCAGGGATGCTCAGGCCAGATAATAGGATGCCTAGATTCCAGAAGCAAAGTACCATTGTGGAGGGGCAAATCCATTGTGAACTCATACAGCAAATGGTAACTGCACTTTAATTGGTCTCCATCGTTTAACTTCACAATTATTTTTTATTTGGGTATGTTTATAGCAAGGGGGAAATCTAATTGTCCCACAAAGGAAGATATATATTATTCACACAGGTCTGAAAAATTAAATATAATCTCAGAATTGTTCACAGCCTTATATTCCAGCAAACCTAGTTGTTCCCAGAATGGTAATCAGCAATTACAACATAAAGACAGGAAAGAAAATATCAACATGATGGCTTTATTTCAATGACTTAGGAATTTTCTCACAGGTGACATTTGTAAACATTCCCATTTCTCCCTGGTTAAAGTCACATTAACAAATATAAGAACAAAATTAAAAAGGAAAGAACAGATGACCGGTATTTTTTATTAGTTGTTTGTTTGTTTGTTGTTTTTTAGAGCAATTAGAGAGACTGTGTCCCTATTGAGAGTCAAACTTAGGGAGCAAATGCTCTTAGGTTTTTTACTCATTTATTAAATTATTTAAAACACATTTGTTGAACTCACATATTGCTACTGAGAGTGAAAACTCATACAACCCTTGTGGAAAACTGGTGATTTCTACGAAAGGTAGAAATACACAAAACATAGGCTCCATCAATTTTTATTTTACAAATGCAAACATGTGTGCACCAAAATACATGTGTAAGAATGTTCATAGTAGCACTATTCATAATAGCCCCAAACTGGAGACCTAAATGCCCAACAACCATGGACTGAATAAATTATGGTATATTTACACAATACAATAAACTGTTCTATTTACACAATAGAACAAACAGGGGAACAAACTGTTTACAATCAAACACACAGACATACCTGGGTGAATCTTCCAAACATAATGTGGTATGGAAAAAGCAAACACAAAAGAATGCAAACTATATTAGTAGATTTATATAAAGTTCAAAAATAGGCAAAACCAATACATGGTGTTAGAAGTCAGGATAGCAATTGGCATTGGGGGAGGTAGTAGCAGTTGGGGAGAGTACAAGGCGGGCTTCTAGAGCCTGGAAATGTTTTATCCTTTGATCCGAGGGCTGGTTACATGGTTATGTCCAGTGTCACGAAATTAACCCAATTATAGATATATGATTCCAGAAATTTTCTCCATTATGCAATGCTTAACACAAATTTTACTAAAATTTTTTATTGTTTTGTGTGTCAGGCACTGAGTAACAGAAACGAATATTATACAAAGACAGTTTTACCCTATAGTGACTCATAGGCTTGAAGGGCAGATAGACATTCAAGGAAGTGATTTTAAACAGTACTGAATGACTGTGAAAGAGATGGAAACTCTATGGCAGGGGCCTTTAAGTGGACAATAGGAGAGCTTTCTGAGGGAGGGGAAGTCCATCTGATGCTAAAAATGATAACTAGGGATCAGCCAATGAATAAAGAAGATGGGTTAGCTATTCAGAGAAAGGAAAGCAGTCAAAGCCCTCAGGACCCCACTGAAAGGCAAGCACATAGAAGAACTTATTTGGTCTCAAAAGAGGCCAACAAGCCCTTGCAAGGTCTCTGACTCCTCTCACAGTTAATAGAGAAAGAAAACTCAGAAGCTTCTGTCTGAGAATTGGGACCACGTTTATCAACATGATGTACCTACTTGTTCCAGGAAATTCTTTTGCCCAAGAACATAAGACAATCACTGGTCACAAAATACAGTCTCCCTGTAGTCTTGAGAACTCGGCTTCTACTCAATCTACTTTGAAAGGTATAATGAGGTGAGAGGCACAAACAAGGAGATTTTTCTTTGCAATAGACACTAGAAGGAAGGACTGTGCGGCTCCTATTTTCAAAGATTGAAAGGAGTGTTAATCTCTCAAGAGTTTAGTCAGTTTGAAAGGCTGACACTAAAAGTGGAGCCTGTAGGGAAGAAAAAATAATTTTCCCTGTACCTTCCTGAGTTCTTGGCTGAGATCACTCTAATAATGGATCTCAGCTCAAAGACACACACACAAAAAAGACAAAACACACACACAAACACACACACACACACACACAGAAGTTTATTAATATGTGGGAACCTCTTTCCACATCCCGCGTGGTTCAGGGATCCCGGTTCAGGGTTCAGGTTCTGAAGGAGGCCGCACGCAAATGAAGAAAGAGACTAGAAAACATTAATTTGGCGATATTAGGGGGCCAGGCAGTAGCCTTCCTCCAGTGGAAAGGACTGCCACTTGCTCTGGCCTTTTTCTCCCTTTTATTAAAGCTTTGGGACACACCCCTAGCCTTTAGACAGGAAATAACAAAAACAGAAATTAACATGAAACAAACAGGTAGAGGCTGCTTCAACCAATAATGTTTTCAACTAAACAGTGAGTAATAGGCTCTGACCATTCAGAGCAGTTAAGGTTGACCAGCCTGTTTACATCCATTTAGTGAGAACAATATTTGGTTTCCAACATGAATATGTATGTATACTTATGTGTATATAGGACATACTGCCCCAAAATGAGTAATTCTCTGAGATGGCTTAAGACACTACCTTAAAAAACATCTTCAATTAAAGACAAAGGTGGTGAGGCAAAGGCCAGTCATGACAATTTACCAGGAAAAGCCACAGTGAACCAGAGCACAATTTGTATGCATATTTAAGTCTGTGCCTTCTCCATGGATAAAAGTTTCTTATGAGTTGCAGTCATTATTCTGTTCCTGATACAGAGGGAAACACCCTCGTAAGTGTAGTGATTATGCTAAAACCCATAGCCACAAGCCAGAACTCAACTAAGTTTCTATGCTAGGCTCTCCCAGAAAAGGAAGGCCTTGGTCAACCAATCAGGGTCTACTTAGCACAAGTTACCTGACCTGGTCTAAGACTTTCCTTTGCTCCATTTAAGGAAAGTAACCTGCTTTAACCAATGAGCAAATGCCCACTATTGCTTCCTTATTCCTGCTCATGTTAGTCTACAGAAATATCTTCCTTTTTATAGCTCTTCAGAGCCCCTCTTTATCTTTTGGATTAGATACTGCCTGATTCATGTATCACTGAATGCAAGCCTACCAGATCAGTAAACTGTCCCTGGAAAATATTCTTTTAACAAGACTAAGAGATTGCTTTTTTTTCTTTTCACTAACCATTCGGCCATAGCCATGTTTACACAGATATATGTACCTAAGGACTTGAAGTTTGTAGCATTTATTTAAAATCAACCAGGTGAATCACTTCTAAAGAAACAGGCATTCTTCATTATGGGTATTGCAGGCACTTGCAGCAAATTGCTGTCTCCCTGCTGTTTGATTTATACTTGAATTAAGCAACCTCTGTACGGGTGACCCTGGCTTGTTCTCTTGAGCCTCTACCTGCTGGTTCAGTCTCAGAAGACTGTTTGATGGGCAGCTCCTGGTGACCAGGAACTTACCATCCCACCCCATCCTTACCCTCTATTGTGCATGTTAAGGGAGTTTAACCTGAAGCTAAGAAATTAAGGTTTTAACATTCTTATCTCAAAAGAAAGAAGTCTTGAAAATAAAGTGTTCTTTAAAAATGCTCAGATACTAGGTTTCGGTACTCCAAAATGTTTCCCTTTACACATTGTAGAGGCATGGCCCTCAATTCATTTTTTCAGTGGCTAAACTCAATAAACTAAAATATTTGACATAACCTATAAATTCTTCTTCATGTACACCTCCCCCCACCATAAGACCTTGGGCATCAAATCGAATTAAGTCCCAGGGTTTTACCATTTGGGTATCCTATAGTCCTTCAAAGTATAACATGGGGCAAAAGTAGGTTTGCAGTTGTGAATATGCAAAACACAGAGGTTATTTGTGTATTATCATTTATTAATTATTATATTTGTGTATTATCATTTATTAATTATTATATTATTTTTCATATCAACAACTGTAAACCTACTTTTGCCCCACCCTATAGTTGTACTAATTTAATTGCAATATTTTACTGGGTTAGATCCATGTACTGAAAGGAACAAATTATATCATCAAAAAGGAGAAAAGATTGGGAAGATTCTTTCTCCAAAGGAAAGATCATAAACTGAAATCTTAGGATAAGGCAGAGAAAGAAGTGAAAGATGGAAAAAGCAAATCTGAGTCAGGAGTCAAAATTTACCCAATAGTGTTAGGATAGGGCTGACCATAAGACAGGTGCAATAGAGACAAATTGAAAAGAAATCCAGAAGTGAAGAGTTTTGGCTTTCAACAACAAAAGTATATCAGGATCATACAGTACCCACAGAGCTCAGGTAATCCCACTCAGTCTTCCCACTGAGCCAGTGCCTTGACTGATGTGAAGAGGTTTCTATGATCAGCATAACATGGTCCTCAAGGGCAGAGCAGCTAGCAGTGTCTCATAGTCAGGCTTGACTTAGGCCAATGAGATCTCAGGAGACCTAGGGTCCCACCAACCCACCAGTTATTTGAATAGAAAAAGTTTTTAGATGCTAGTTTCAGCAATGTTATAGATTGAATAAAGTGAAATTTTTTATCTACCAAATTCCTAAGGATGCTAGATAAATAAAAATGAGTGTCCTTAAATTTTCATCTGGGAATATTAGAAAATAAAGAAATTTCCAGAGGCCAGACACAAATAGTAAAATAAATGACAGAGTATTAAGTGCTTAAGTTGAAGCTGTGGCAGCTATGGCAATGGAATGTTGCCTATTTCCATTATCTAGGGGCTTGGGTATGAAAGGGAGGAAAATAATTTTCTCTGCACCCTTCTGTGTTCTTAGCTGATATTCCTGTAATAAAAGACAGATAAATAAGAGGAAAAACAAAACAAAACTGTATTAACATGTATACCTCATGTATACATGGGAGGCACCCAGAGGAAAATGGGTAACTCAAAAGGATAGCCTAGAATTCAGGTTTAAGTACCCTCTTAATAGGGAAAGTCCTCTTAAAGGAGAGTAGACAGTTTTTAGGAAAAATAAATGGTCCCTTAGAAGAACAGATAGGAGGTATGAAAGTTTGTGACAATAATTGTCTGAGTGTGGAATTCTAGTCACCTCTCCTGTGATAAAATTCTATCTTTCATGGTTAATGAAACTCCTGGGAGCAAGGGTGGGTGTTCCTTACCCGCCTGGTGCCTGTTTACCAAATTTGTAGCCACTTAAATGAAACATAAAGCTGGTTTAAAATGTTTAAGGCCCAGGAATGCTGACCTTGTTAACTTGGTATTGGTCCTTTGGGTGATGGCAAATACCCAGCTCAGACTACATGGTATATAAAAGCAGCTGAATGTTACACTTGCTATAACAGATATGTCGAATAATGCATGGGTTCTTATAGTGAGCTATTAATCATTTAGCATGTACCTACTATGTGCAAAGCACAATAATGGGTTCAATTTTGGCACATAAAATAACACATGTAACACAAAATGCACTCTAAAACTGTTTTAGAAATCTCAACACTACCATATATATATATGTGGGCACTTAGAGATTTAACAAAAGCTTTCATCTATTAAATGAAATATATCTCCTCTTGATAACAGTTACAAATCAGTAGAGTAAAATGGTGACCTGAAATGGTTTGCGAGTCATAGCAATTATTCTTGGTGGATGTGAAGGTGGGGATATTGATTTATGTAGAAATATGAGAAAAAAGAATAAAATAGTCTCCATAAACATTAATTCTCTTGGGCAAAACTCTATTCTTTGGTAGAAGAAAAATGAGGAAAATAAATGAGCCCATACTCATTTCTACTTAAAAAGAGATCAATGCAGTTGGACTAAAAAGTAGTTCTCAGCTCTGGCTGCAAGTTAAAATCCTCTGGGGAATATTTTTAAATGTCAGGGTCCCCAGCAAATGCACTGGATCAGAATATGTGGGGATGAAATCTGGCATTAAGGTTTGCGAACTACTTAAGTGGACTTATGAGAGGACTTAAAGGAGCGGAAAATTTAGAATTAACGAATGCACTGATTTTCAAACTATTTCTAAATATTTGGTAACTTTTTACAAACCCAATTAAAGCAAACAAACAAGGTATATAAAATTTTGGCTGCACTGGCTTCATCAAGGTTGGAAGGGTAGTGTTGGGGCTGGGAAGAGGGTGTCCAGATCCGTGTCTGTTCACACGTGCTATCCTCCTTTCTGCCCTCCAAGACCCCAAGCGGTTCTGGACTCCTTGGAGCCAAGTATAAAAACTCTTCATCTGAACGTTTTAAATGTTTCATTTGACAGATTCAAACAACAAATACACTCCCAGGTCTACATGAATAGTTATTGTAGATGTCTAAAGAAAAAAATATCACAATGAGTGCAGACCTAAAAAGATTATAAAATGCCTTATGAAAAGCTTTACAATGGAGAGCAACCATCAACATTGGTTTAAATACTAAGGCAATGGAATTGTTATTACTGTAATTAGCTAGTTAATATTCATAATAGAAAGGAGCAAAGGAAAGGCCAGATATTATAAGCATGGTTGTCAGGGCAGCTTCACCCAGGAAGCTGCAACATTATACTCCCCAGGGAACCAACGGTCTATTCATCGTGGGAGGGGCCCAATAAAGGGAAAATATGGGCTCATGTACAATGAAGTAGATGGCATAGGTAAAGTACCTGCCTCTCCATCTAACCTCGGAACAAAGATCATTGGCCAAGAGGGTGGACCCCAATGCAAGCCCATGACAAATAGAGCATACATACCAGTGATTCCCAAAGAAATTCTCCATTTCTTTTCCTTTTGCCTCACCCCTGCTTCCCTGCATTCACCTGTGGGCCCTCTGTAGCCATGTGGCCCTAACGCCCATGGCCATGAAGATCCCACATGCAATGGACTGCAGCTGGGAACACAAGCTAAGCTAGCTGGACTGAATTATGCTTCAATGCGGAATAGTGGCTTTTGCTTCTAGTTCTGCTGAAGACAAATTTTTTTCCATAGGGGGCAGAGGGAGAAGAGACCTTGGAAACTCAGGGGTTTAATTCCATAGAAATAAAGCTTTACACAACACCTCATCCTCCTGTGGGGCTCAGAAAATTGTGGGGAGCCCACATCCACCAGCAACAGGTGGGGACATGGGGTGCACCCCACCAATAACAGAATGTGCCAGATGAACCCTTGATTCCATTTTCACATGTGCTTTCTACCAATCAGTTTCTCTTTTAATTAACTTTTTTCTAGCAGAGGAACACTAAGACTGCTGTTGAAAAAAATTTTCTTAAATATATTAGCTTAAGCCGTTAATTACTGTTGCCACTTCACGATTCATTTATGATAATTGATGTATTTATTAATTCTTTGTACTTGTGCCTTGAAGCAATTCTGTGAAGGGTGCAATTTTAAAAATTGAATAAATATAAATAACAAGCACTAACTGTCCAAGAAGAACCATTTAAATGCTCTTTCACGAATTATAATCTTTCAATTCCATTAATTTAAAAGGATTAATTTTCAAGGTATTGTTGTCTTCTGATCCTATTTCATATTAGTTACTCTTGAAGTACCAAAAACATCAGAGATTGAATAGCATCTTCCTTTCACAGGATCCTTATTCATAGTAAAAGCAAGAGTATGAAAAAGAGACAGAGGGATGTCAATGTACAAAAATGTTCAAACCTATGGAGAATTTTTATGAGTTTTTTTGAGCCAAACTGATGACAATTTCCAGGAAGCAAAATCTCAACGGATTGAGAAAATGCTCCAGAGAATGGCAGTTTTTCACATTATTTTATACTTTACAATCAAAAGAGGAGATATAAGTGGGTTATATGAAACCCATTGTCCACAATGAGTACACCAACTCAATTAATTTAATCAACTATTTATGGAATACCTACTATGTGCTGAACACTGAGACAGACACAAAGAAGTGTTAGTCATGGTCAGTGGTCCAAGTCAGGCTAATGGACTTTTTGATATGATAACTTTAATTTATTGAGCACCTACAGTGTACCAGGACAATGTATATTATCTTTAATCTTCATGATAATGGTGCAAGATATAAAATACAATCTCTATTTTATGGGCAAAAAAAATACAGCCACAAAGCTTATATTTTGCAGAATTTAAACCCAAAGGTAACATGCTGGAAAGTTAGTCTTTCCCTAATAGAATACATAATCAAGAATCAAGATGGTGGCTCTCACAACTACATTAAAACCACAACTAAATGGCAGGACAGCTACCACCCAGAACCACAGGGCAGCTGGCTGAATGGAATTTACACAACTAGAGAGGTGCAGAAAGCACATTGAGACTAGTAAGAGGTGCAGATGCGCTGAAAGTGCTGGCACCTGGATATGCTGCTCTTTTAACCAGGAGGGAGATAGTACTAGCTCCTGCTTGCTCTGAACTCTAGTTCCAGGTGAGACTCTGGGGACCCAGACACATATGGGAAGAAACTAGACTTCTGGCATTGGGACAGGAACACGAGAACAGCTTTCTCTTAGAGGTGCTTGCAGCAATCATTGATCCTTCAAGGGAGTGTGGAATGTGGAAAAGCAGGGACTTCTCTGGTTCAGGGCTGACTAGCAGCCATTGCTGTTTGCTCCACCCTGGTGATTCCATGAGACCCCACCCCACCCATTTACAACTCTACCCAAGCTGTGCACATTGGCTTTTGCATATGAATGGCCTGTTCTTTCACCTAAAACCTGTTAAACTGCTGCTGGTTCACAGAGCCCACTATCTGGCAGCAGCAGTGGCCTTACTTCACAGCTGGGCCTTGTCTGGGCACTTCTAAACCCCATACAAAAAGGAAGAATCTGCAGATGTCTCTGTAGCTCCAGCTGGGTGGCCCCAGACAGTGGCTGACCTTGCACCTCCATGGAGATCCAAGAGCCAGTGTATGAAGTGGTCAGAGTGAGACCATACCGGATTACAATTCTTCATATCCATAAGAGACTCACTCAAGGGGCAGACTCAGTGAGTAACAAAGCCCTACTGAAGTAAGTCCTGCCCCATGAGGGTGTCTCCTGCACAACAGATCTTCCAGTGTAGATATAGCTGGTCATCACAACCAATTGGCCTGGAGTTCATTTCTTCTCATTGATACCAAGAGCAATCAAGGGTTAACTAGAATAAGACTGTGCACACAGCCTACAAAGGGGTGCACCAAGAGCATTCACCTCAGGTGACTGGGGAGGCTGAGCCACTGGGCCTTATAGGTCACCAACCACACAAAGCCACTCTATCAAATCAAGGAGACTTAGAAGCTACTCAATACATAGAAACAAACACAGGGAAGCCACCAAAATGAAGAGACAAAGAAACAAGTCACAAATGAAAGAAATGGATGAAAGCAAAATACTGGATAAAGAGTTCAAAACCACAGTTATTAGGTTACTTAAGAGTATTCTAGAAACATCTGAGAAATTTAGTGAGACCCTCAAGTACATAAGAAAAGACCACTTAGAAGTTAAGTATATACTGACTGAAATAAAGAATAATATACAGAGATTCAACAGCTGACTAGAGGATCCTAAGAATTAAGTCAAAGATCTGAAATACAAAGAAGCAAAAAACATCCAACTGGAAAAAAAAAGAAAAAAGAATCCAAAAATATGAAGATAATGTAAAGAGCCTCTGGGACAACTTCAAGTATACCAACATTCTAATTATGGGGTTGCCAGGAGAGAGAGCAAATTGAAAATTTATTTGAAGAAATAATGCCAGAAAACTTCCCCTACCTGCTGAAAGAAATAGACTTACAAGTCCAGGAAGCACAGAGAACCCCAAACAAGAGGATCACACCAAAAGGCATCCTAATTAAAATGCCAAGGGCAAAAAGACAAAGAGAGAATCTTAAAAGCAGCAAGAGAAAACAGTTGCCTACAAGGGAGTACCCATATGACTGTCAGCAATTTCTCAACAGAAACTATGCAGGACAGAAGGGAGTGACAAGAAATATACCAAGTGATGAATAGAAAGAAACTACAACCAAGATTACTCTACCCAGGGAAGCAATCATTGAGAATTGAAGGTCACATAAAGAGCTTCACAGACAAGAAAAAGCTAAAGGAGTTCATCACGGCCAAGGGTATTCTCTAAGAAGAGAAAGAAAAAGGTAAAGATAAAAATTATGAACAATAAAGTAACAACAAATACTTAGATTCAACAAGTGAATCTAAAAATGAAATGAATAAAATATCTGATGAACAGAATAAACTGGTGAATATAATAAAATCAGGGGCATAGAAAGGGAGTATACTGACAAGTCTTGGGGGGAAGAGTGTGTGAGAGGTGCGGGAAGAGATTGGACAAAAATCTTACACCTATTGACAAGGACAGGGGGTAGGGTAAGGGCATGGGGTGGGGTGGAAACCAGTGGAGAGGAGCTATGGGGGGGGAGGGGGAGAGGAACAACTGTAATAATCTGAACAATGAAGATTTATTTTTCAAGAAAGAAAAAAGAATACATAATCAGGAAGCTATAGACAACATGGTGAAGTAAGCAATGCTTGCCTTGCCTTTCCCTGGCACCTGCACTTTATGTGACCTCATTTCTTTATTGGAGTTATTCCCATCTCCCACATCTCTTTCAGTGTTTTCTTTATTGTTCTGTAAAACATAGAAACGGTACAACATAGAAATAATGCCATGATAATTAGTGATTTATTAATAACTAGAGGCCTGTTGCACAAAGATTCTTGTAAGAATAGGCCTTCTTTCCCCTGACTTCATTCCTGGCTGCCTGGGAGCCTGCAAGTCCTCACTCCCAGCTGGAGCACTGCTGCTGTAGCTCCCTCTGCCTCCCACACTCCCCTCTCATAGCAGGCATCTTGCCCTGCCCACTACTCCATACCTGCATATGCAAGTTAATCCACCAGCTTTGTTGGGTTAATTAGCATACTCACTCCTGATTGGCTGGTGGGCATCATGGAGGTATGGTCAATTTGCATCTTTCTCCTTTATTACTGTAGATAGGAAAGGAGCAAAGAGGGTAGCCAGACATTTTAGGCATGTTATTGGGTAGCACACCAGAAAGCTGCAACTTTGCATTCCTAGGGGAACCACCAGCCTATTTCCTGCAAAACACTGGGAGAAGGAATTTAAAAAAAAAAAAAAAGAATGATAAATGCTTGTCGAGTAAAGTTGGGATGATATGGGGAAGGTACTTGCCTGTCAATCATATCTGGGAACAGAGATTATTGGCCAGAACAGATATCAGTGGCCACTGCAAGTGCAGAAACTTTGGGAATACATAATCTCCTGAACAAAGAAGTTCTCTCTCTTGACATGCTTCGCTCATGACTCTTGTGAATCTTGACTCTCTTGCAGTTGCTTGTGTGGCCCACAGCCATGCTGACCTCCACATTTAATGATCCAATGCTGTACTGGACCAGGCTCCACTATGGAGCTGAAACTCCTGGCATGGGCTTTATTGAAGCTCCAACTACACTTCTTCTATGAATGGGACTTTGGGAACCCAGGAGTGTAATTTGGTAGAAATAAAGTTTTCTACTCTATCTCATCCTCTCATGGGAGACTCTAGTACCTGAAGAATTCCATCCCCACTAGTAACTGGAAGAGACAAGACCTTTTCCCCATCCATTAACAGAAACAGTTCATTTAATCATGCCCTCTCCATTGACTTTCTTCTACTCTAGACCAGAGCTGTCTAATAAAACTTTTAGCCATAAAAAATGTTTCATATCTGCACTGTCCAATATGTAAATCACTAGGCATATGTGGCTATTCAGCACTTGAAATGTGACTGAGCAATTAAATTATTTATTTTAATTATTTTAAATTTGAATTTAAGTGTAAGTAACTGCTATGCATTGTTAGTGTCTCTCAGATTGGACAATACAGTTCTAAAACATCCTCAAAATATCCTGTCTTTAAAACATAACTTTTCCATGTTTGACTCTTTTCAGAGCCTATTCAGCTCTGACTCAGTATCACTTACTGGTTCTAATATGTTGATGGTAATTAATTTGTATGTGTACCTCCCAGAACAACAACAACAACAAAAAAAAAATGGTTGCATTTGAACAGAGGCCTTCTAACAATGAAAATATGAACTTTCAGACACAATGACATATCACTAAGGATTTTTTTTTATTAAAAGTACTTTTAAATTCCATTAATTCCCTAACATGTGAATAGCCAGATGTTAGTCCCACATATTTTTTTGTCACTTGCACTCTTGATAATTGAACAATTTGTATAACATACTTTGACACAGAACTCAGATGTTTGCAAGTACTTTTTCAAAGTGCTTTTCTGGATACACATTTCATTCTATTTTCTACTTTCATTTTGTACTGGAATCTAAAATGTTAACACCAACTGAAGTACCCAGTTTCATGAAAAACATTGCTGCCCGGAGCCCAAAAACAACAGCTCAACCTTTCCAGCCCCTGTGGCATGTCTGGAAGGCACTAAAGAGGTTACTGCAGGCTCTCCAGTCCAGGAATATCGAATTTTTCTGCGTAGTTAAAAAAACTGATGGCTTTCAGAGTGTGGAATTGAAGGTTTTAAGAGTACAAAATTGAAGAAGAGCAAAGAATATAGCTGAGACACAAAAGTAGACAATAGGATTGACCTCATCCAATCAAGGGACTTTGGGAAAAGCAAAAGATGCACAGGGCTAGGGGGAAGGGATCAAAGCAGAGGCTGAAAACCATGGACCAATTAAGATAACTGGAAATCATGCCCCAGGTGGGAGGGGACTGGTCCAAAGGGGTCTGGAAAACCATGCACAGTCTGGAAGTTGATTCTGAGTGTTTGTTGGTCTGAGAGTACCTTTGCTTTCTGGGAAATTTTCTTTGGGACACCCAGATGGTCACCTGGCCTCACCTAATCTTAAACCAGCTGGCAGGAGGATTTGCCTTGCCTTGATATGTCTGTTCCGTTATGTACACAAATTTAAGGCTGATGTCAAAATGGGCCTTATGTTGTTGGCTTTTAATATCAAAAAACGGACAGGGTTAGGTGTGAATAAGAAATATATCTGTACTGGTTTCTGACCCAAGTTCCTTCTAATATTTAGACTTTGATCCCAGGTCCTGACACAGAGCTTCTGAATTTGAAATTTTCTGGATGATAGGAGCATCTTTTTTTTCCAGGAGGCAACTCTTGGTAGGTCCCTGGATAGGATCTGGCCATCAAAAAGACAAAGTCATGCTTAGAAGCTTGGCACTTTCAAATCTGTGGAATAAGCCTCCATTGGAAGTCATGAAGAATGGGCTCTGATAGCTCTGAGTTGCTGAATTATCCACATGGTGGATGGGTGGTGCAGCCCCCACTCCCATGAGCACAGAAGCTCCAGCAACTGGGTGCCTTCTGTACTGTGTCTGTGTAGCTCTTTATTTGGCTCTTCACCTGTATCCTTTATTTATCTTTTGTTATAAACTGGTCAATGTGTTTCTCTGAGTTCTGTGAGCCCTTCTAGAAAAAGAGTGGGTTGGGGAACCCCAATTCATAGTTTGTCTGTCAGAAGGACAGGTGAGACATTGACAACTGAGACTTGTGATTGGTGTCTGAAGTGGGGCAGTCTGGTGAGTATGAGCTCTTCACCTGTGGACCCCACACTCCTTCCAGGTAGATTGTGTCAGAACTGAATTGAATTACAGGACACTCAGCTGGTGTCAGAAAACTGTGGAGGCAGGGGTGAGGAAGGGGCAGAAACACAAGGTCAGAAGTATTGTGAGTGTGAGAACACAGAAAAGCCTGGGAGTCATTCCTAGACAGAAGGGAAAAGGCAGGAGCCCATAGAAAACAGCTGAACACAATTCTAAAACAAATGCCTCCAAGTTTTCATTCAAAAACAATGTAGGGGAAGCCACTCTTACAGATATCACTAGTATTTATTCTCAGGAATGTTTTAGTTCTTTCATTTATAATCAGCACACCTTCACTTTGGGTTATTCACATAAAAACATCATATCACTCAACGTTTACTGAAATTAGAGGGTTTCCCTCTGAGCAAAGCATTGAAGTTTGTATTTCTATCCATTAGATGTGTCTCTCCAGTAACTGGAGCCCCTTTCTGTAAGTACACAAGCATTACAGTGTTAAGTCAGCAGATATAAAACACTGTGATTTCTCAATGAAAATAATAGTAATTTAGGAAAGTAAAATAAACTAGTGTCATTTTAGAGGGTTTGCAAGTGTTAATTATCTGTCTTTCTTCTGGTTTAAGGCAGATTGCACACATGTTTTTGGTTCAAGACCAGAGATGGGAGGACTGGGTAATCTATATTCCGAAGATCTTCCTGGAAGCTGCCCTAATCAAGCTTTTGAAACAGGTAACTCTGTTGTGCTCACTGCTCTAACTTTCAGGTTTCTTTCTGAGCACATATTATAAGGAGCTTATTCTCCCTGACAGAGTCTGACTGACTTGACAGTAAGGTATAAGATATATCCACTCAAGTGAGAAAAAAGGAAATTGAGGTCAGTTTGTATTTCCTTCAGGCCATAAGCTTCCTAAGCAGAGACTATCATGTTTTTACTCCTTAGTGGACTGTATCAACAGCATAATATTCTGCATCTAATTAGTCCTTTAATTAATTTTATTGGTTCCCCGATGGTGGCCACTGGCCTAATTCGCAGGAATCGAGTTTGGCTTCTAGACTTAAAGATAAGCCTGTGTAGTAGGGATATGACCATCTGCCACCTGGCACTGCTGTCTGCTTTGCATTTCTCATTTCCTGCCTTGGTCAGGCCCGAAGAGGCAGCACTGAACCATCAGCAAGGCGGTGTCCACAACCCCAGAAGAGGGAGGGACCACAGGTCCTGTGATTTGTGACTTCAGGATATCGGGTGACAGCTTCATGAGGAAACTATTGTGTTTTTTTTTTAATTGTGAAACAATGTGTGTGTGTGTGTATGCATTTATATATTTATATACATATATTTTTAATTTTTTTTTTACATTTGTTTTATTGATTTTAGAGAGGAAGGGAGAGGGAGAGAAATATATAAATATCAGTGATGAAAGGGAATCATTGATCAGCTGCCTCCTGCTCTCCCCACACCAGGGATCCAGCCCACAACCCGGGGAATCCAACCGTGACCTCCTGTTTCATAGATCCATGCTCAACCACTGAGCCACACAAGCAGGGCCATAGGTATGTTTTAGTCAAAAGACATTAAAAAGAAACTAAT
>PVJN01031564.1:0-24776 GCA_004026805.1 Lasiurus borealis
TTAATTCTTAGGGGGAAAGGGGTGAAGGGTATACAGGGAGAGACTGGACAAAAATCATACACCTATGGATGAGATCAATGGGAGGGAGCTAAGGGCAGAGGGAGGGTGGGAGCTGGGTGGAGGGGTACTATGGAGGGGAAAAAAAGAGAAACAAATGTAATAATCTGAATAATAAAGATTTAATTAAAAAAAAAAAAACAAAAAAAACAAATTGCCAGTTATTAAAAAAAACATAGAGAATATATGAATAATATTATAATAACTATGTACGGTGTTAGATGGGGATCAGGCTTATCAGAGTGATCACTTTATAAGGCATAAATATGTTTAATCACGTTGTTGAACACCTGAAACTAATATTATATGTCAACTATAATTGAAAATTTTTAAAAACCTACAAAATATTTTTTCAAAACATTTATGCTTCATTTTTTATATAATAAAAATAACTTTTTTATTAAGCTGCAAAACGAAACAAAACAAAAAACTTGAGTCTGAGCCATGAAGAAATATATTATTTCCTTACCCGAAGTAGCTGAGTGATGCTGGGAGGCTCTTCCTCTTCATCCAGGGTTATCTCTGCTTCTATGTCCATATTGGAAACTCCACATTTCAGAGGCTCCTTGTGGATATCATCCATTCGGTAAAAGATGTGCTCAAAATGAGAGCTGTTTTGCAGGGGTTCAATCCCATAACTCACATTCTCTATATGCAGCAATCCTCTAAGTTTTGTGTTACATACACACACAATTTTTAAGAATAAAGAAAAAAATACACAGTGAAAAAAATCAGAAAATCTGAATTCAAGACCTAGTACTTAACCTATGTCAGAAAGAGTAGCATGGTTTAGAGAGAACTATACGTCTTTAGAGTCAGGCTGACCTACATTTGAAGCTAAAGGCTGTGACTTCCTAGCATCACTTCCCAAAAGTTACATTATATAGCAAGATTACTGTATAAGGGGAGGCAATAAAGGACAGTGGCTAAAAGTGTGCGGTCTGGAGCCAGAGAATCAGAGTCTGAATGCCAAATGTTTCCTACTGGCTGAGGGACTCCTGCAAGTTATTTAACCTCCTCCTTTCTTTACATTCTACAGAAAACTAAATTATTTAATAAGTGCAAACTACTGAGAACATTGCCTGGCACACAGTAACTTCTACAAGGGTTATTACTTAAATGGCAATAATCATAGCCATCTTATATAGTTGGTTTGACAAGTAACAGTAGTATTTATTAGTTCAATCATGCAACCAACCAACCAACCAGTGGTATACTGCCAGACCCTCAATAAATGTAATTTTAATGTTATTATCATTTCACTTGACATGTGATACAATTTCTCCAAACCTCAGTTTTCTTACCTAAACATGAAGATAAGGAGCCCCTTTTCACAGCCATTATCAAACTTAAGCAAAAAAATGTAAGTGAAAATTTTATAAACATAAAGTCTACAGAAATTTAAGTATATTTTATTTTAAGTGGCAAAAATTATTTAGCAGTCTCAAAAATGAGATATTTCTCTTTAAATATCAAAATCCATCAGCTGTAATATTTTCCTAAATAAACATGCCAAGAATGATATCTGAAACAGCCCTAAAGACCTTGACAACATTAAAATAACACCTAATTTTTGTTAAGTCCCCTAAAATTTGAAAACAGAGATAGGCGTACAGGGTAATAAATAGAGAAGAAAAAAATTAATAAATAAAATTCCTTACCTGAGTCCAAAACAGTCACTAAGAGCAATGGATGAATCATAAACACCTTCCACATAGCCCCGATAATGACAATGGTCCTAAATGATAAACACTGTATTATCTTCAAATACTGTTACTTTGTGGGAAATCACAATAGAAATTACAGGGCTAACAAAATTATTTAAGGTCAGTAAACTAAAAATTGAACTTATTGACATCTCATAATATCACATGGCATTCTTTAGACAATTTCAGATTATCTACTATCACCCTACATGTATACATATACTTACACAGAATTCTAAAGAAACTAAATATAAATAGCTTTAAGCCTAGAAGCAGAAAAAGATAGTGTGTCATTTTTAACATTTTAACATTTTAAATCACAGTCAATCCAAGAAGCAATAGCAGCCAATTGACATCTAATACAGAAGAGGACTTTGTGACAGGCTAATGATGTCAATGGAGGGGGGGGAGAGGGGGGGTGATGTATGTAGCAATAAGAAGAGATTTTGATCAAATTATTTTTTTTCTTCCTGTAGATATATTGATTTATATTTTATTATACATTCAGCCATCTTTAAAAACTAAAGACTCTTTATCCTTAATTTTGAGCAAGAAATTGACCAGTGAAAATATAAGCAGATTATTTATAGATATTAGATTTTTAGTACACAACCTAAAACAATCATAAAGCATTAAAAAGAAAAAAAGCCAAAGGTGTGGGCAAGGGAGACCTAGCCCTACCAGACACTGAGATATATCACAAGGCCTTAATAATTAAAACAGCATGCTACTGGTGGTGTATTAATTGAGAAACCAACCAGTGGAACAGACTACAAAATCTCAAAATAGTCCAAAGTACATATACAACTTTTATGATAAAAGTGGCACCTCACTGTGGCAAAGATGTACTTTTAATAAATGGTGCTTGGTATACCATTTAAAAAGGATAAAATTAGATCCACGACTCACACCATACATAAGAGTAAACTCCAAACAGATCAAGAATCCAAACATAAAAAATGAAACCATATAAGAAACAAAAAGATAGGCAAATTCCTCTTTAACCTGGGTGTAGAGAAAGTGGTCCTAACTATCACTCAAAACCTATCTACCTAATAAAAGAGTAACATGCTAATTGACCGTACTTTCACAACACCCACCAGACAATCAGGAATATGCAAATAAACCCAACAAAGATGGCGGATTAGTTTGCATATACAGGCACGAGCGGCTGGGGCAAGGTGGGATGTTTGCATCATTGCCATGGCGATGATGCAGGCTTTCTGCACCACCACAGTCACTCTGGGCCTCTGGGAAGTGTGGGAAGGCAGAAAGATGGCTCCAGGCCAGAGCAGAAAGGCAGCTCCGGCCAGAGTGAAAGCAGTGCCAGCAGCCCAGGGAAGGAAGGCCCATTCTTGCATAAAATTTCATGCACTGGGCCTCTAGTATGTAATAAAAGACTGATAATTTTTATGATATAAAAAAGTTTTTTTAGTATTCTACATGAAAAGGAACATCAAAAAATAAAGTCAAAAGATAATTCACAGACTAGGAGAAAATATATCAGAGATAAAGAGTTAATATCCTTAACTTATTATAAAGTACTCTTAAACAATGAAGGGGAAAGATTAAAAATCCAATAAAAGGAGGCAGCCAAGGGAGAGGTCAATAGGGAAAAAAGGAAACATATGTAGTACTTTAAAGAATAAAGAATTTAAATTAAAAAATAAAAACTGGACCAACTGATATAAGGGAAAACTCTTCCTTACAGTAGAAAGCATTGATGAATATAGAAGCACTGATGAAATTAGGAAATCACAACTTTAACAACTATTATAATAACAACTGATTCAAATATTAAACACTGTATAGTGTCAAAGTATGAACCCTAATATCAATGAAAGAGGTACAAACAGTAACTTTACAGAGGAGAAACATGGCAGACAACTCCTTAACCAAATGATAAATGTTAACATTGTCAATAATTGGGCTACCAGCAGCATATTGGGCTACCAGCAGCATATGCTTACTGATGTGATACACTGAGAACCACTCAGTATCTATTCAGTGGTATTGCTGACAGAAATACATAACCTGAGTCTGATCATGAGTTAACATCAAACAAACTCAAATGGCAGGACATTCTACAAAAAGTCAGACTACAATGTTGGACGAGGATAGATAAGTATTTCCAGATTAACGGAAACTAAAGAAACATGACTACTGAATGCAGCACATGAATGTGTATTTTCTTTCATTATTGTATAGCTGTTGATATGAACAAGACTGACCTTATCTTTGTGACCTTGATTTCTTGTTTAAGTTTTTCATGCTGTGAACTCTGATTAACCTCACTAGTTTCAGCCAGTATACCAAAGTCTTATAGTTAATGATTATTTGTGTTCTTTAAAACTTTGACTATATAACCATAGAAATTCTTAGGCCAGAATGGCATGGCAACAAAGATAAATATCAAACGAGGTGCTAGCATCAATTGTAAGCAAGCATCCATCATAAGCCCATCAAGAAATAGGTTTCTGGCACATACTGCATTCATTGTCTCTTCGTCTCATCAATCATTAGTACTTTACTATACCATTTAAAAATTTACTGTAACAACTGTCTGGTAAGGGAAACTAGCTGCACAGACTGTGGGCTTCTCTTCCTATCCTATCCCTGTAAGTAACTTACCCTAGAATAATTTGTTTTATTATGGAGTTGCCTGCCTCATTTTTCGGTCTCAAGATACTTTCTTGTTTTGGTGGCCATTATACCTTCACTCCCCCATCAGACAGCTATAAAGGACATTACTGAGATGAATGGATGGAAGGATGGAAGGAAGGAAGGAAGGAAGGAAGGAAGGAAGGAAGGAAGGAAGGAAGGAAGGAAGGAAGGAAGGAAGGAAGGAAATTAGGTTGCTTCAATGTTAACTTCCTAATATTGAAAATTGTACTATGGTTACCAAAATTCCTTGCTTTTAGGAAATTTACACTGAGGAAATTTTAGGAAATTTAAGGATAAAGGTACACCATGTCTGCAATCTATCTTAAAAAGTTCAGGAAAGCCTGGCTGGTGTGGCTCAGTGGTTGAGTGAAGACCCATTAACCGGGAAATTATGATTTGATTCCTTGTCAGGGCACATGTCCAGGTTGCAGGCTAGATCCCCACCCAATAGGGGGTGTGCAGGAGGCAGCCTATTAATGATTATCATCATTGATGTTTCTATCTCTCCCTCTTTCTTCTTTTCTTTGAAATCAATAAAAATATTTTTAAAATGTTTAGAATAAAATAAAGAAAGAAATTATCAAATAAGTGTAAAAAGTTAACATTTCAAGAATTCTGGTGAAAGTATGCGTGAATGTTTTATATTACTCAAGCATATTCTCCTGAAAGTCTGAAACAGAGAAACAAAATTTTAAATAGTTACACGCTAAATAGCATTGTACAACTTGTTCTTGTGTGGGGCAATTTATAACCACTAATGTTTTTCTTCCTAGTGTTCTGTAGTTATGGCTGTGACATTACTAGAGGAAGAAAATAGCTTTTTTTATTACAAATGAGGTAACACTTATGAGACAGTAATACAGTAACTGACAGCACTTGGAAATTAAATGTTTTTAGTTTCAACTACAATAATAGAAGCTCTGTTATTTGATATCCAGCACTTGGTCATTAAATCTACCAATTTAATGGTATTTTTTAATAACTTGCTTTTATTAATCTTTCCAAAGCGCTCAATTTACTTTTTAACAAAAACAACAAGCCATATTTTGTAAGTGTAGAAAACATCTAATTAAATTGCATGGTGAGAGTAAAGGTACAATTAGCATAAACAGATTTAGAAACTCTAAGCAAAAAACTCAACTACTGGGAACAGAAATACACTGAACTATTAGAGAACAGCCTACTGGCTATAAAAATTCAGTAAGCCTTGGGCACTGAGTTAGAGGACACAAAGAGCATCAATTAGTTGGGAGAATTAATTAAAAGGCTTTCCTCGTAGAGAATAGAACCTAGATGGCAGCATAGGTAATCACCTATACTTGCTGCCTTTCACAACCACATCAAAACCACAACTAAACAGCAGAACAACTACCATCCAGAACCGCGGGAAAGCTGGCTGAGTGGAAGTCCACAACCAGAGAGGTGAAGAAAGCGCAGTGAGACTGGAAAGAGATTGGAGGCGTGGAAAGTGCTGGCACCTGGATGTGCTGCTCTTTTAATCAGGAGGAAGATACAAGCTCCCACTTGCTCTGAACTCTAGTTCCAAGCTAGATTCTGGGGGACTCAGGCTAATACAGGGTGAAACTGGAGTGTTTGGCATCAGGACAGGAATACAAGTGCGGCTTATTCTTAGAGGTGCTCACAGTGATCATGGCTCCTACACGGGAGCGCTGGACGCAGGGAACCTGGGACTTCTCTGGTTCAGGGCAGCCACTGCTGCTTGCTCCGCCCTGGTGATTCCTAGAGATCCCGCCCCACCCAATTTACAGCCCCACCCAAGCTGTGCACATCGGCTTTTGCATATGAATGGCCCATCCTTTGGCCTAAAAGAAACTGCAGCTGGGTCAGAGAGCCCCAGAGATTCCAAAAGAATGGCCACTGCCTGGCAGCAGCATTGGCCTTGTTTCACAGCTGGGCCTTGTCTGGGCACTTCCAAACCCCATACAAAGAGGAGGAATCTGCAGCCGTCTTTGTAGCTCCTGCTGGGTGGCCCCAGACAGTGGCTGACCTTGCACCTCCTTGGTGATCCAAGAGCCAGTGTACCCAGTGGTCAGAGTGAGACCATACCGGATTACAACTCTTCACAACCATAAAAGACACACTCAAGGGGGCAGACTCAGTGAGCACTAAAGCCCTACTGAAGCAAGTCCTGCCCCATTAAGGGTGTCTCCTGTACAACAGTTCTTCCAGGGTAGACAAAGCTGGTCATCACAGCCAATTGGCCTAGAGGTCAATTCCCCCCAGTGATACCAACAGCAATTAAGGGTTAACTACAACAAGACTATTCAAAAAGCCCACAAAGGGTATACCAAAAGCGTCTACCTCAGGTGATTGGGGAGATTGAGCCACTGGGCCCTATAGGACACCAATAATACAAGGCCACGCTATCAACTCAAGGAGACTTAGCAGCTACCCAGTACATAGAAAAAAAACACAAGGAAGCAGCCAAAATGCAGAGACAAAGAAACAAGTCACAAATGAAAGAAATGGATGAAAGCAAAATATTGAATATAGAATTCAAAACCATGGTTAAAAGGTTACTCAAGAATCTTCTAGAAACCTCCAAGAAATTTAGTGAGACCGTCAAGAATATGAAAAAAGACCAATTAGAAATACACTGACTGAAATAAAGAATAATATACTAAGATCCAACAGCAAACTAGAGGATCCCAAGAATCAAGTCAAAGATTTGAAATATGAAGAAGCAAAAAACACCCAATCAGAAAAGAAAAAAGAAGAAAGAACCCAAAAATATGAAGATAGTGTAAGAAGTCTCTGGGACAACTTCAAGCAAACTGACATCTGAATTATGGGGGTACCAAAAGAAGAGAGAGAGGAAGCTATTGAAAACTTATTTGAAGAAATAATAACAGAAAACTTCCCCCATCTGATGAAATAGACATACAAGTCCAGGAAGCACAGAGAACCCCAAACAAGAAGAATACAAAGAGGACCACACCAGGACACATCATAATTAAAATGCCAAGGGCAAAAGACAAAGAGAGAATCTTGAAAACAGCAAGAGAAAAACAGTTAATTACTTACAAGGGAGCACCCATACGACTGTCAGCTGATTTCTCAAAGGAATCCATGCAGGCAAATGGGAGTGGCAAAAAATATACAAAGTGATGAACAGCAAGAACCTAGAACCAAGATTACTCTACCCAATAAAGCTATCATTCAGAATTGAAGAGCAGATAAAGAGCTTCACAGACAAGAAAAAACTAAACAAGTTCATCACCACCAAACCAGTAAGATATGAAATGCTGAAGGGTATTCTCTAAGCAAAGGAAGAAAAAGGCAAAGATAAAAATTATGAATAATAAAGTGACAACAAATACATATCTATCAACAGTGAATCTAAAAATCAAGAGAATAAAAAATCTGATGAACAGAATAAACTGGTGAGTATAATATAATTAGGGGCATAGAAAGGGAGTGGACTGACAATTCTCGGGAGGAATTGGGTGTGAAGGTTGTGGGAAGAGACTGGACAAAAATCTTATACCTATGAATGAGGACAGTGCGGGAGAGGGTAAGGGTATAGGGTAAGGTAGAAACTGTCTGGAGGGGAGCTATGGGAGAAAAAAAGAAGAACAACTATAATAATCTGAACAATTGAACAATAAAGATTTATTCAAATAAATAAATAAAAATAAAAGGCTTTCCTGATGCATTTGCAAAGTTCTAAGATATAGTAATTTGGAGTTTTATTTCACACCGCAATCCATATAAACTGGTTATTAAAATTTTGTTTCTCTGTGGTAAATTGCCTTGTGGAAAACATAATGATGAAAACCACATAAATAGCTTTATAAATTACTTTAATATTAAATAACAGAATCATAAGGGAAAGCATTTAAATTTTCTCAATGTAAATTAATTGCATTTTATGGACAAAAGTATATGTTATTATATTTGCTAATCTAGTCATATGCAAAAAAATACTAAAGTATTAATTGGTGTCTGAAATCTACAGTCACACTTTCATCTATCTAAACAATCTATATATATAAAAGCTTAAGCAACTGTTAGGACCAGTTGCTATGATGTGCACTGACCACCAGAGGGTAGATGCTCAATGCAGGAGCTTCCCCCTGGTGGTCAGTGCGCTCCCACAGCAGAGCACCAGAAGCCCGGCTCAAGGCTAGAGAGAGTGGCTGTGGCAGCGGGAGCCTCTCCCACCTCTGCTGCAGCACTATGGAGCAGCGGCAGGCACAGCAGGGCCGGGTTGAGCCACCTGCCGCTTCGCTCACTACTACATCCCTCGAGGGATGTCGGACTGCCGGCAATCCAACACCTCCCCGGGGGGGTCTTGGATTGGGAGAGGGCACAAGCCAGGCTGAGGGACCCCACCAGTGTATGAATTTGTGCACCGGGCCTCTAGTATTCAATCACCAAAAAATAAATGAAAAACTGCATCTGTTCTAGTTTGTATTTTTCAAACACCCAGGAAAGCACTTTAAGATAACTATGTTACATAAATTTCTAATTGAAATCTATTTTTAGCAGTTTTAAGCATATATCTTTCAATAATAACAAAGAATAATATTTATTGAGTTAAAAATTGACAAAAATGACTGGTTCTAAGAATCTCACAAATACTAACTCAGTTGAGCCTCCTAACAACACTATGAAGTTGTAGTTATTTTTCCCATTTTAAGGTGAGGATACCAAGGCACAAAAATGTC
Organism: Lasiurus borealis; assembly: GCA_004026805.1. Taxonomy (NCBI): domain Eukaryota; kingdom Metazoa; phylum Chordata; class Mammalia; order Chiroptera; family Vespertilionidae; genus Lasiurus; species Lasiurus borealis. The sequence continues at coordinate 9,119 of PVJN01031564.1, forward strand.
CAAGTAACTTGATCAGCAAATGATAGAGCCAAGATCCGAATCCAAAGAAATCTCTCCAAAAAAAAAAAAAAAGCCTTTTGAGATCACTACTTTTGTCAAATGGCATAAATTATGTGGTGTTTGGCTTCATGCCATAGCAATCTATGGATAGAAGATTGGATACATGAATGGATGAATAGATGATTTCTAATTTGGCTTATGCAATCATATAAATGTAAGCTTCTCCTCTAATTTGCTACTAAACAATGATAAATAGAACACTAAGATAAACAAAATCAGAAAAGAATAGGGCTAAGTCAGCATCTTCTTCATTTTTTAAAAGCACTAATTAAACATAATTTAATTTAATTAATTAAGGACTAATTAATTACTCTAAAATAAAGTCTTTGCCTTCTATTTATCTGAAGAGTGCTACAAAAATGCATAACTAACAAACAATTCAAGCTAGCAAAATGTTACAAAGCTCAGGGGAAAAATAATACATGTTTAATGAGAACAAAGACTTCTTGTGAAAACTATTGCAAAAGAAAAAAAATATACAATACCTAACTGCCAAAAAGCATTGTAAAACATACTCCCCAAATAAAACTAGAAATGTTTATGCTCTACTTAAGTAACACATAAAGCCAAATCAACATCTGCCAATTTTTTCAAGTATTCTTGGTCGGTTCTGTCCTTAGAAATACTCTGTTCTCTGATGCAAAAGGGATCACACCTCTCTAGAAAAGAATTATTTCAGTGAAAAACTAGAAAATATAACAACAGCAAATGTGTTTGTTCTTAATACTAATGGCAAATCAACTGGTTTAATAAAAAAGTAAGATGTGCTTAGAGACGGTAAATTTCAGCAAAAAAAAAAAATCTTCTTTCAAACTATATCAAACTTTCCCCTTTCATAATTAGTAAGAATTATCATTAATAGAAGGTTATTCTTCTAATCTTTAAAAACAAACACACACTTCACTATGAGTACTTGGAGAACAGTAAGGTCCAATTTACTCTAAATAAATGCACCCACTACCCCATCACTTCCGGGCAGCATGTATTACTATGTCAAAGGTGACCCTTGAAGTTATGAGATGTAATAGTCCTGATACCTAAACATAAGTCCTTTTAAAATTATAATTGCTTGAAATTCTGCTATAGGATCAAAAACAAAATATATTACCTGTATATCAGGATGGTCAGAGATCAGAGCTCCTTCCTTGTTATAGGTATAAACTATAAAATCTTTGGGCAAAAGGTCTCTGGAAGAGGAATAAAACCATTTAAAATCATTTTATGTATTTGTAACTAAGAACATAACTCATCCGACATTATTTCTAGAAGAGATGATCAGGAATAAAAACTTCCACCTGATTATTATTTTTATTTAAAAAAAGAAGCTACCATAAAACTAAGAGCTTACAAGTGGACTTGCATCTGAAACCATGTGCATTACTTCCTCATCCTATCTAATAAAAGAGTAATATGTAAATTGACAGTACCTCCAAGCTTTCCACATATCCTGGCAGGCCCAGGCCTCTACTTAAGGCAACAAAGTTTCAATGGCTGTGCAAGCCTGGCTCCACTCCAAGCTACAAAGTTTCAATTGTAGAAGATAAATAAATCCCAGATACCAGGGCCTCTGCTTAGGTCTCTGGGGACGTGGCTAGCCTGCAAACCACCACAAGCCCCTGGACCAGGCCACCTCAACCCCCAAGGGAACACCCACCCTGATCCAGGACACCCTTCAAGGCAAACCAGCTGGCCCCAACCCTTGCACCAGGTCTCTATCCTATCTAATAAAAGAGTAATATGAAGATTGAACATCACTCCAACACACAAGATGACTGCCCCCATGTGGTCAAAAGGTCCTGCCCCCATGTGGACACAAGATGGCCACCACAAGATGGCCAGCAGAAGAGGGCAAGTTGGCAGGGACCAGACCTGCAAGGGAGGACAGTTGTGGGCGATCAGGACAGCAGGGGAGGGTAGTTGGGAGGGACCAGGCCTGCAAGGGAGGGCAGTTGGGGGTGATCAAGCCTGCAGGGGAGGGCAGTTAGGGGTGAGCAGGTTGGTAGAGAAGGGAAGTTGGAGGTGACCAGGCCTGCAGGGAAGGGCAGTTGGGGGGGACCCAGGCCTACAGGGGAAGGGAGTTAGGGGTGACCAGGCCCACAGAGGAGGGCAGTTAGGGGCAAACAGGCTGGCAAGGGAGCAGTGAGGCATCAATCAAGCTGGCAGGGGAGTGGTTAGAGAGTGATCAGGCTGGCAGGCAGAAGTGGTTAGGGGCAATCAGGAAGGCAGATAGGTGAGCAGTTGGGAGCCAGCAGTCCTGGATTGTGAGAGGGATGTCTAACTGCCCATTTAGGCCCTATCCTACCTGGGCAGTCGGACATCCCTCAAGAGGTCCCAGATTGGAGAGGGAGCAGGCAGGGCTGAAGAACACCCCTCCCTTCCCGTGCACAAATTTTGTGCACCGGTCCTCTAGTAGATGATATTAAGCTGCAAGTTTGTTCTAATGGTCATAAAATGCTGGTTACAAAGTAATAACACAAATGTCCTTAATTTTTTCTGATACATCTCAGAGGAAAGGCGTAAATTAGGTTAAATAGTACATCATATTTCTAGCAGGAAATAAGTGCTTTTTACTCTTTTCTAAAAGTCATTTATAAACATTCATTGTCTTCACCTCCTAAGTAAAGAAACAAAATGTGTTCGTTGTTGGAAGAAACAAGTATTTTTGATTCCTGAAGCTTCCCTGCATGTTAAGGGAGCTCAAGTATAAACCACATGTGGAAAGAGAGGGTTCTATTTGCCAAAGAAAAATATTTAGAGATGCTTGATAAAGATGATAAGGCAGTCCTAACTGGTTTGGCTCAGTAGATAGAGTGTTGGCCTGCATGAAGGGTCCCAGGTTTGATTCCGGTCAACGGCATGTACCTTGGTTGTGAGCACATCCCCAGTGGGTAGTGTGCAAAAGGCAGCTGATCGATGTTTCTCTCTCATTGATGTTTCTAACTCTCTATCCCTCTCCCTTACTCTCTGTTAAAAAAAATATATTAATAAAATATATATTTTTTTAATAAAGGTGATAAGGCAGACATGTATTTGGGATTATCGTGATAGGTATAGGGACCATTGACGGACATTACAGTGGGTAAGCAGGAATTTATGACTAAGGAGCTGAGTGGGGGTCAATAATAAGAAAATCACTAAGAGAAAATACCAAAGGGTGAGTAAGGCTCTGGCGAACCTAGCCTAACAGATTCTTATTGTACACTGAGCAGGTTGATCATGTGTCATGTGAAGGTGGTGGAGGATAAGGAACCAATTCAAACATTCAGAGTGATCAGATAACAAGGGGAGCTGAGGGTCTTGCTAAAACTGGATTCACAAGAAAGGGCTCGGAGAAAGTTCAGGAGCCTGACTAAAGTTTGGTCAAGCATAGACTCTGTCATTTGCAACAGAATTGAAGCAGCCCTGTTATCAACCCCTTCTTATCTCCACCACTTAGGGGCTAGTCAGGAATGCCAAGTGCTAGCTAGTGATTTCTAGTGCGCCATTCTAAACTCCCCTGGAGGCATCCAGGGCCCACTTACCTGTGTTGTTTAGAGATGTTGAACCCTAAAGCCTGAATTGAGCTATGTGACCAGAGCAATATAAAAGATTCTACTTGAACCCTATTTCGTGAGAATTAAATAAATAATGCACTTAAAAGTACCTGGACACAGTAAATGTCCAATAAATGTTAACGTCTATCAACTACAGTAGAAGGCTTCAGAAAGCTTCTCTGTCTGAAAATACCTTGTCACTACCTAAAATTCTATCAGGGAGACTCTGACCCTTTGACTCAGCCTCCTCTTCTAAGACAAAAAGTGTTATTCAAACTTGCAGGTGCATATAGATCATCTAGAAAACTGCAAAAGTTCTGATTCATTCTAATATTAGACCTGGGAATTGCATTTCTAACACACTCTTGGGGCTGCTGCTGGTTCCAAGACTACACTCCAAGCAGTACTTCCTTAGACAGAAAAATTTCATATCCCATCACTCACATGTTAGTACAAAGGTGTGTATTTAGGTGGCTTTCCCTGGGATCCCTCACTAAAGATATTGGAAGTTTTGCCAAGTAAGAAAAGGAGAGGGGACAAGACAGGCCACAGGAAAGTGGACAGCTCAGCACAATGAGGAAGCTGGCATTTCAAAAGGCAACTGAAGAAGACCGATTATCAAAGTGAAATCAGGTAAAAACATGCCAAAATAAGGAGAAAAGGTTAAAATGGGGATGTGAGAGAATACTGTTATGGACTGAATGTTTGTGTTCCTACTTCCCAAAATTCATATGTTGAAGTTCTAACTCCCAGTGTGGCTGTGTTTAGAGATGTGTGCTCCTCCCCATCCCCACATATACACACACACTAAGGAGAGGCCATGGAGCACACAGGGAGATGTCCGTATGCAGCCTTCATTGAGGGCCCTCGCCAACCACCAACCCTGCTGGCACCTTGATCTTGGACTTCCAGTCTCCAGAACTGTGGCAGATACATGTCTGTTGTTGAGTCTGTGGTATTTTGTTATGGCAGCTCTAGCAGACTGATACAACTACTAAAGACTTCTTTACCCCTGCTCAGTTGTTCCTTGGTTTGGTAACAATTAAAAAGTTATCTTCTTAAATACAACTTTCTCTTACTTTAGACGTTATTTTCCCTTATCCTAATGTCAATGGAAATATAAAATAGTATGATTTTTTTCAAACTTCCACTTTTATTATTCTCAGTTTTTATCAATCCACTAAACAACATCTAATAGAAAAGAAACCTATACACTATTGAAAAAAAATTACTGAAAAGCCAAAACAAATAAATTTCTTACTTGTTTCTTTCCAAATGAATAATATGCTCTTTTCCTTCAGTTTGAATGACATAAGATACCTAAAGGCACAAAGATGAAAAAAAAAAAAGAACAATAAAACACCATCTGATAAATTACTTTTCAACAACAGGTATTTATAAGATACTGAAAACTTCATTCTCAATTAAAATAATTGACTGAAATTGTTTTATAAAAAAACCTTATGTCTGCTCAAATAATAAAAAATAATCTGACCATCCCTGCCTTCCTTTAATAACTTACTGTGGAAAATTACCTACATGTTTATCGAAACTTTTTAAATTAATTTAGAATTGAGCTATACCTTCAGAAATTATTTTTGTTAAATACATCCATGTATTATCTACAGTATAAAGTAGTTCTTCCTTTTGTGTAAATGACGTAAATTTCTTAATTTCAAGAGACTATCCCTAATTCTAGTGATCTGAAAGTTGAAAAGAAATACTGAACTCTTACAATTCTATATCTTCACACAATTCACCAAATTTCATCTATTTTAAAACACATTTTCCCTCGCATAGGAACATCTCTGACGTCAGGATGCATCATACAAAGGCACAGAAGTCTGACTGGTAGCACTCTGTTTCTTTCTTAATTAGTGGACATCAAATGAGAGAGGGCCTTACCATGGTGCTCTCAGAGACAATGACCGGAGATAAGGTGACCTGCACTTACACATCCTCAAGCTCATGGGATCCTCCTCCACACCTCAAACAACCTGAAACAACTTCCCCTGGCAACTCACCAGTTCATTAGCCAGAAGTGTTTAGTGTGATTGTCAGAACCAGGGGATTCAACTTTGCCTCAACTCTTTAACAAAAGAGAAAACCAGGGAAGGACTCAACAAATATAATATTATCAGAAGTGTCCTCTTATGTTCCCTACTGTCTGGACTCTAAGTTAACATCTTGCCAAGAAATGCTATGATTCCTCCTCTCAGGGCACAGCAAAGTCTGGTTTCCAGACCCAGATCAAATTCCAGATCCTGACATTCTACTTCCACATCCTGAGTGGAAACCTGAGAAGTCTGTGATCTACCTGGATCTCCGTGAAAATCAAACATGCCCTGCTTCCATCACCAGTTTTGGGGTATGCCTTTCTATCCCTTCTGCTCTTGCCCAGTCATCTGCCATAAAAATGTCCCTGTCATCTCCTCTGAAAAGCATTCTGAGAATCAGAATTGTTTCTTTCCCCAAATAGCTGGTTGTCCCCTCCCATCGTGTCTCCACTCATGGGTCATCTTCTCCATAAGGCAGTGGTCAGCAAACGGCGGTTCGTGAGCCCCTTGAGTGTGGCTCTTCCACAAAATACCACCGCCTGAGCGAGTCTATTTTGAAGAAGTAGTGTTAGAAGTTTAAAAAACTTGGCTCTTAAAGGAAATTTCAATTGTTGTACGGTTGATATTTGGCTCTGCTGACTGATGAGTTTGCCGACCACTGCCGTAAGGCTTCCCCAAGCTGTACTACTAAAAAATACAAACCCTCCTACTCCTCCCCATCCCTGTTTCTACACTCCTTATTCCCTTTCCTGCTCTGAATTTTCTCCAGTGCACTTATTACCATTTTCAGTAATCTGTATTATTAACTTCCATTATTTGTTTATTGTCTCCCCTTAAATGGAAGCTCCATAAGGGATTTGATTTTTGTCTGTTTTGTTCTCTGTCATATCCCCAATGCCTAAATAATGCTTCCATGTCTCCAAATATTTATTGGGGCACACAAATGATATTTATTATGATCACAAGCTACCTGTGCAGTACTAATATAAAGATAAAACTTACTTTTGAGTAACCATTCCCAATATGAAATATATGCATGTAACACACTACTATTCTCTGATGTCCATGAAAACACAGTATGAAATATTTTACCTCTCACAAACTAAGAGAGAGGTTACTTATTATTATTTCAACAGGATCACTCTAACCATCACCAGTCAGTTAAGGGTTAGAAATCTATGTAATCAGCTTCCTACCCTGGTTCAAAAATTTATTTAACTATTTCATTCTGTTGTGTTTCAAGTTGATGATTTTGTTTTTAAAAGAAATTACCAAGGATCAATATGTCCTTTTTACTAGAATAACATCCAATAAACATCAGTGCCATCTGTATGGTTCTGTACTAATCTTTGGCCAATATTTACTCACCGAACCAATCACTGCTGAAAATAACACCTTTGTCTTAAAATTCAACAACAATGTAAATACATACATATTTCTCAAGAGATAATTTACCTGTTTTGAGTAGGGCCTACGGGCTTCTCTTCGTTCTCTAGTTAATCTCCAAGGAGTTATAATTTCATAAGAAGAAAGATGTGAGGTCTGTTGAAAGCCTACAGAATAGGAAGTAACAAGTGAATTACATGGTACTAAAATATAATAGAATTCAAACGCTGAATGTTCAAATCAGAAAACTCATTCGACATTTCCATATTAAAATATATACATACTAAAGGCCCGGTGCACAAACTTGTGCACAGGTGGGGTCCGTTGGCCTGACCAGCAATCCTATTCAGTTTACCACACTGTGAAATCATATCTAAGTGGGACTCAAGTTATAAAGCCATCACCTGAGCAACACAAATCCCTTCGGAAGATACCCCATATTGAAATCTGAGGCACAGTATTTTAATACAGTATCACTGCAATGACATATGTCAATTTTCTTGGTGAACTTGATGAAGTACACGGTCAACAGCTAAGGGAAATCGCTGAAAACTCTATGTAATTCTACATATCAAAACTACATTCAGAAGTTGCTAAGAGAGTATATTTCAAAAGATCTCACAAATAAAATAATTTTGTAAATATGGGTGGTGATGGATGTTAAGTAGACTTATTGGGCTGAGTATTTGCTATGCAAATATTAAATCATATGTTATATACCTGAAAAAAATAAAATGAAATAAAAACGTATGTCATACATTAAAAAAAAAAACACGTTCAGTATTAGGAGACTTAAGTCTGGCATGTACAACAGAAAGACTGAGGAAAGAACAGAGTTACATTTTCCACTTAGCAGATTGATTTAGAAAATAAATTTACTAAGTGGAATTTCTTTAAGAAATAAATGCCATGAAAAAAAAAGAAGAGGGAGCTTTTATAAATTCAAATAAACTAATGGAAAAATAAACCAATTCTGAGACAATTAGAGAAACCTTAACACTGAACAGATATTTATATATCTTGAGAAATTGTCTTTATTTTTTTAAATGTAATAAGCATATTGTGTCTAAGTTTTTCTTTTAAAAATCCTTATTTCTTAAGAGTCATTTTGAACATTCAAGGGCAAAATTATATGATGCCTAGGATTTGCATCAAAATAATTCAGTGTGTGTTTCAGGAAGAATATAGTACATATGAAATTGTATTAAAACTGGATAATAGGTACACAGGAGTTCATTACTTTTTTCTCTACTGTTGTTTATGTTTCATATATTCTATAGTAAAATAATCATTTTTAAGTAGTTACCTATAGAGAGTGGGATGAGAAAGAGACTTTTACTTTTCACTTTATATAACTCTGTTACAGTGTTTGTGAAGTACTAGAGGCCTGGTGCACGAGGTGGGGGGTGTCCTTTGGCCCAGCCTGCTCCCTCTCCAATCTGGACCCCTTGAGGGATGTCCGACTGCCCGTTTAGGCCCGATCCTACCTGCCATCCAAGGCTTGCCTGTGCCTCAGGCCGGCCGTAGGCAGCTGGGCAACCTCCATCTGAAGCCTGCCTGTGCCTGGGGCGTCAGCGGGGCAGCTGGCATCCGAGGCTTGCCTGCACCTCGGGCATCCGCCCTGGTTGGCTGGGAGCCTAGGGAGAGTCTGGCTGCACCGTGTGCCTCTGCCGCCCCACCCCTGCAGCAGGGCTGAAGGACTGGGGGACTCCAGCGGGGCTGAGGGGACTGGGCGCCATCTTTGTCTTGGTGTGATGGTCAATTTGCATATTCTCTCCTTATTAGATAGGATAGTATATTATACTAATTAAATGTGGCTGTAAGTCATTACATAAAAACACCAGAAATAGACTAAAATAAAATGCTCACAAAACCATGTCAAAAGAAATTTATGGCTTTAAAAGATGCACTAGACAGAAATATCCTCAATCCTAAATTAACTGAGGTACAGGACGATTTCTTCACCTAGAATAGACCTTTCAATGACCTTCAGTTTTTCCAACTCCTAAAAATCACAAATTTTAATATCCTTAATAATTTCACTCTGGATCATGGTAATCTATCCAACTACCAAGACAGTCACTCCAGAAGTGAGTGGTGGCAGGAATAAAATGTTTTCTGTGGGTTAGAAGCTTTGTGTGCTAAAAAGTAAATCATCCTGTACATTTGCAACCTCCTGTGACTCTAATTATTTTGGACCAGAGCTGAAACTAGCTCTTCTATACAGATTGCTAGCAAAGAATAAAACATAGGGAGGGAAGGGGAGCACAATTAGTCATTTATTTTAAAAGGCTTTCAAAAGCATAGCACCCAAGCCTCAGTGTCCAAAAGACCTCAGAGGAGCATCCCGGAGATCACAGTGCAGAGGTCACAGTGCAGGGGAGCTGTTACCACGCTGAAGACCCCGGGTTGGCACCCCCTGGGAGGAAGAACATGAGGAGAGAGCTGAAGGCCCTGTTGGAATGTTGGAGGATCAGGCTGGGGTAGCCTATGACTATGGGAGACAAGAAAGAAGAGAGCTAGCCCAGCCAATGTAGCTCAGTGGTTGAGCATCAACCGATGAACCAGGAGGTCACAGTTCAATTCCGGTCAGGGTACGTGCCTCCGTATGGGCCGATCCCCAGTGGGGTGTGCTTGAGTCAGTGGATCAGTGATTCTCTCCTATCATTGTGATTCTATCTTACCTTCTTCCTTCCTCTCTATAATCAATAAAAATAAAGTAAAAAATTTTTTTAAAGTATAGTACCCAAAAATAACTTCTGTATGTAATAGCTATTACTATGATATTGACTTCTTGGTTTTATAATCCAAGGATCCACTTTATGAGTGCCAAAAGGAGTTCCAAAATGTAAAAAATGTACATGCTTGGGTTGTAATAGTGGTCAGCAAACCATGGCTCATGAGCCACATGCAGCTCTTTGGCCCCTTGAGTGTGGCTCTTACACAAAATACCATGGCCTGGACAAGTCTATTTTGAAGAAGTGGCATTAGAAGAAGTTTAAGTGAGTTTGCCGACCACTGGGTTATAGCATTCAAAAGTAATATACATTAATTGTATGAAAATCCTCCTTCCTATATTTTTTCAAAACTTTCCTTATTTCTAGGTCTGGTTCCATATTTTCTTTTCTTTTTCCCTGTTCCTATCTTGCATGTATTTTTCAATTCCCTTTTTATTTTTTAAACTCCAAATAGTAGCACCTTCTCATGGGAACACAAATAATATGTTTCATATGTTACTATAAAGGAAGTGCATTAACATTATTTATATAAAGCTTCAACCTCAACACTATTAACATTTTGGGCCAGAAACTTCTTTGAGAGAAGAGGGGCCTGTCCTGTGCACCTCTGGCCTCTACCCACTAAAACCAGAAGCACCTCTGGTATGACAACTAAAGATATCTCCTGAAGCCTTCTGGGAGATATAGTTCACAATGAAATAAAAATATTAATACAGTCAACTCCACGGAGAATATAAACTGTTGTTTTAGAAGCTGGCAGAATAAACATAGTGTCTAAAATTATACTACTAGAAAACATGAACTGAAGATAAAAATAAGAACTGAAACATGAAAATTAAAGTGTCTCAAATTTAGCAAAAGAAAGGGAGTGTTAATTTCACTGCTTTCTTCCTCTAACTCAGAGATTTTTCAACCATTTTCATCTCATGGCACACATAAACTACTAAAATTTTGCAAAATAACAAAAAAATATATTTTTGGCCGATCTGACAAAAAATAGGTATAATTTTTATTCATTCACACCAGACAACTATTGTATTGGCTGTTGTCATTTTTTAAAATTTGAGAATCTAAGGGAAAAGAGGTCAGTGGCCCTGGCTAGTCAGGTATTGCATTTTTTTAAAAGCCTTGCAGTACACCAGTGTGCCATGGCACACCAATTAAAAATCATTGCTCGCCGAAACCGGTTTGGCTCAGTGGATAGAGCGTCGGCCTGCGGACTGAGGGGTCCCAGGTTCGATTCCGGTCAAGGGCATGTATCCTGGTTACGGGCACATCCCCAGTGGGGGGTGTGCAGGAGGTGGCTGATTGATGTTTCTCTCTCATTGATGTTTCTAACTCTCTATCCCTCTCCTTTCCTCTCTGTAAAAAAATCAATTAAAAAATATATATTAAAAAAAAAAATCATTGCTCTATCTCTGTAGATTTTTTTTTATGGACTGTGTTTTGGAGGATGTCCAAGTATGTATTCCATAATAGTAGCTGTAGTAGATGGAGATTAGTTAAAAGAATTCCACTAATTGCAAAGGAAACTAATGTGAACTTTCAGTCATGGGCTTTTATCCTTTCCTTCCCATTATGTAAACAAATAGCCACCTGTAAGTACTTTTATTACTGTAGAAAATAAACCAGGGTTCCCATATAGAATGAAAAGGTAATTCTGCTGTCCAAATTAGTTCTTGAAAAGAAGTTGTTATAATTAGATACATAAAGCACTGTTGTAGCCACATATTTTCATACAAGGTGAATGGAATGGAAATATAAATATACAACATATGGTATCAATAACTATCTTCAAACATAATTAGAATTTCCATAGCTATGCTTACATTTCTTGAGTGTTACAATTTTTTTTTTTACATTTACACGTCTCTACATTTAAAAAGAAACAGGGCATTTGCTGTTGTTTGTAAGTGCCCCTTTTGGAAAAATGCCAGCCATTTATATCATTTAATGCCCTAAAGAATTTAAGGTCCTCCAGCAAGGAATTTAAGTTCTTGAAACAAAGAACAGTATCATACTCATTATGTGCTTCCTGCACTGTACAGTAAGTATTTAATAGTGTGTGTTGAGTAAACAACCTCTTCGTATCCTACTGCTATGTACACACACAGATCTCATTAACTGTCATGATCATGAACAACTCACAATAAGTTTTATTATTTTATGATTGGCATCTTTTAAAGCAATTTTCCAAAGATCTGCATGGCCCACACATTTGACATTTTAATTGCAATGCTATCTTTCATTGTACTGCCATGCCATAGAATACTTAACCACTCCTCTACAGCAGCTGGGATCACAGCAGCTATTCAGGGCAGAATTTTGATGTGTCAATAAAGCTAATCTCTAGCCGAAACCGGTTTGGCTCAGTGGATAGAGCGTCAGCCTGCGGACTGAAAGATCCCAGGTTCGATTCCGGTCAAGGGCATGTACATTGGTTTCGGGCACATCCCCAGTAGGGGGCGTGCAGGAGGCGGCTGATCGATGTCTCTCTCTCATCGATGTTCCTAACTTTCTATCCCTCTCCCTTCCTCTCTGTGAAAAATCAATAAAATATATTTTTTTTAATTAAAAAAAAAAAGCTAATCTCTAGGGGTATACCGCAGGAGGATCCTAAGAGGGTCTTCCTAAAATGAGTTCAACTATGAAACATCTCACTGAAAGAAAATGTGTCGCCAAAACCGGTTTGGCTCAAGATAGAGCGTCGGCCTGGGGACTGAAAGGTCCCAGGTTCAATTACGGTCAAGGGATGTACACTGGTTGCGGGCACATCCCCAGTAGGGGGCGTGCAGGAGGCAGCTAATCGATGTCTCTCTCTCATCAATGTTTCTGGCTTTCTATCCCTTTCCCCTTCCTCTCTGTGAAAAATCAATAAAGTATACATTTTTTTAAAAGACGTGAAGTGTAAAAAAAAAAGAAGAAAATGTGTCAAAGGGGAAAAGGCATTTCTTACATATAGGAACGAGTCTTATCCCACAGTATGACAAATGTTTGGCAGTGGATCATTTTGCCTATATAAGTTAAAATACTCTAAATCCTATGTTAAGCTAAATATAAACAAATACACAAACAACTGCATATTTTAAAACTAACCTAATTATGTGAACTCAGGTTCCTTAATTTATTCTTTTATTGATTTCAGAGAAGAAGGGAGGAGAGAGAGATAGAAACATCAATGATGAGAGAGAATCACTGATTGGCTGCCTCCTGCATGCCCCCCACTGGGGATCAAGCCCAAAACCCAGGCATGTGCCTGTGGCTGGACTCGAACCTGGGACTCTTCAGTCCTCAGGCTGATATTCCACCCACTGAGCCAAGCCGGCTAGAGCCCTGAATTTATTCTTAAAACATGTCTTTCAAGAAGTATCCTATACCTGATTATGTTGGGAAAAAAAGTTTACTAAAATAACACTGACACAAAATGAAAAATAATCTCTCAATATAAGAACAATATTATGCAATTCAAAGTGCAATCCAACTGTTAAAGGTACTGGGGGTGAGTTACTGAGATACTAAGAGCATCAGATTTACTTATGAAGCAGTCAGTCCCATAGCATGGGCTCAAAGGATGGTATAACTTGAAAACTCTGCTATATACTAGGGGGAAAATAGATATATATTTTTTTCAACTATATATAGGTTATACCAAAAAATGTACACACACTTTGACTAGTTATAAAGGCAGTGTTACCTGGCCAGTGTGGTTCAGTAGTTGAACATCGACCTATAAACCAGGAAGTCACTGTTCAATTCCTAGTCAGGGCACACTAGCCCTGGGTTATAGGCTAGATCCCCAGGAGGGGCGTACAAGAGGCAGCCAATTTCTCTCATTGATGTTTCTATCTCTCCTCCCTTCCTCTCTGAAATCAATAAAAATATATTTCATAAAAAGAAAAAAATAAAGACAGTGTTTATTAAAATATATTTCACGTTGAAAACTAAACTATCAGTTGTTAAAATGTGTCTACATATTTTGGGGGGACACCCTGTATATATCATGAGGATATTTGTCATATATTTGTGCTTGTGGCTATTCTTAAAAAAAGCCTCCAATTACTCAGAACTTGCTTCTTTGGGGAGGATTCATCATAAACCACGATTTTTTTTTTAATAAAACACAGATATAAAGGTATCTTATACTTTGGTGAGGTAAAATTTAAAGTGCTTTTGAAAACTGTGTTGGAATCCAACAACTTGTTCTACACATATTTTAATTATAAACATTTTCCTTTTCACTTGAAAGTATGAAAACCAAATTATCTTTAACTGTAAAAGACTACATTCTCCTGTACAATACAAACACAAACATCAAATTCAAGTAATTTGCTGGCATCAAAAAACAAAATTAGTGTGGACCTACGTTCTTACTACATAGTTCGTTTTACAGTGAGTCACCATGAGTAATTACACTTTAAAACTCATTTTTCCTAGACTGCTAGTCTTCTTAAATGTTCTTTTTAATTCTAGATCTGTGCATCATAATTACTACCCTAAAAGAGAACATCAGAAGAGGTATCATACCTGACTCCCTCTGTTATTTTTCACAGTGACACATAGGTACCTTTGTTAGTCTCAGTTTAAACAGAAAAGTTTTCCTGGGAGTGCCATCTGTTTGGAATTTATACTGCACTTCCTCATTGACACAACGGCAGTAAAAATTCTTCCAGAGCCTATTTAACCAAGATGTATATGGTACTTATTAGGTCACAAATTCCTCTCCCATTAGCAAAAAAGATTTCAGCGCATGATTTAAACATCCTTCCTGTATTGCAAAAGTTTAGTCAGCTGATTTTGGAGGAACATTCCAGGAGGGAGACAGGAGTTGACTCACCACCACACACTATTACAATAGCCTCCTAACGGGTCTCTCCAGCCTCCAGCCTCTCCCTCCTATATTCATTCTGTCATCCATTTTGTTGCCAGTTCTCTGAATCCCAAATTTTACCCAAAGAATTTTACCTACAGGGTAAAGTCCAAACCCCTTAGCATGGCACATAAGACTTTTCCCAACTGGTACAAACCTACTTTAGTTCTTCCTTGCCTCTCTTTCATATACAGGCATCTGCCTGGAGACATTCTCATCACTGCCAGCAAGTCATGTTCTCTCACCCTCCCATACTCCTGCAAAAATTCTTCTGCTTAGAATGTATTCCTATCACTTTACGTGCACATTCGCCAATACAGATCGGTTCCAATATCACTTCCACAGTGAAACCTTCCCCTACATTCCTCACCTAGACTTAGCACATTTAGCCATCCTTTGCCCCTCTACAAAAATTGTGCATGATGTTTATAGGAGTTTGAGAAACACTGACTGAATTTTGAAAGCGTACACTTGCTTATTTAAGTGAAGGACTGGCCACAAACTGTTAAAAGCCACAGTTAAAAACCACAAGGATAGTCCATACAACAATATAGAGGATGGGCAAAAGCAGATTTACAGTTGTCCTTATCGAAAATAATAACTAATAAATAATACAAGAATAAACTGTTTCATGTACTCACAATACATACATTAACATTAAAAATATAGTCTTAAAAGGATAGATACAGAGGCAGTAAAGCATCAAACAGACTGTCAAATAACAGCAGGAAGATTAAGGAGAGGTGGGGTAAATAAGAGATCAACCAAAGGACTTGTATGCATGCAGATAAGCATAACCAGTGAACACAAGACGCTGGGGGGTTGGGGTATGCCTGGGAGGGGGGGCAATGGGAAGATATGTATATATGTAATACATTAATAACAAATAAATAAATAAATAAATAAATAAATAAATAAATAAATAAATAAAATATAGTCTTACACGTTGTATGCATATAATAATAATCCATGGACACACATAATAGGGTGCTGAGGACCTGAGGTGGGAGTGTGGAG